>CM055831.1:22370554-22470223 GCA_029582265.1 Zoroaster sp. YZ-2022
CCCCCCGGGGTTTATAGGCCTTGCCCTTTGTCATAAATGTATAAATAGCACAGATGACATGAAAATTTCATTTAAGGATTAAAAGATTTGACCTGCAAGTGAACCCCTGAACAAGAATGGAAAAATCATAATTTTGTGAAAAAATAGTCCCCTGGCATACATGTATTTACAGGTGACACCTTGGATATAAAGTCCAGATTTTAATTATTTGTCTGGCATGGCAATTGTTTTCCCAACCAAATTTTTTATGTCATAATAAGTTTTACGTCATGATGACATCATCAGATATCGAATTACATCAAATAGGGTTTAATATTTCAAAATCTTTTAAACCCACACTAGATATGATATGGGTTTTTAAGGCTTTTTATGGGGGGAAATGGTATTGGGAAAGTTTTCGGAAAGCACCATTAACAAATTCTAAAGTAGGGGTGTTGGCAAATACTGTATATTCACAATTTTTGCACATTTTATAAAATTTCGAACTATGTGACATGTTGTACACAGACAGACTTCAATATGACTCAATAGAATAAAGTGACTAAAGTGACATCTTATGTTTAAAATGTTTGATACGTCATCACAGATCAGGCGCCACAGTTTAAAAGGGGAAATATACTCATCTCAGAAATTATCAAAAAGAATTTCACAAAATTTAGTGCGATGATAAAGACATCCAGTGAATAATGTAACTTTTGTGATAAATTTTGTAGGAATGAACGGAAGTTATATGTGTTCTATGCACATTATGAAAAACCATATCTCTGAACCAAGTAAAATACTAATGTTTTTTTATAAACATGAGGAAGTTATTATTGTGTTAGATTATGACATTCAAATAACCTGATCTGACCTTTACATCTGGCCCAAAACAGGAAGTTCAAATTCAACACATTCTAAGCAAAATTAATAGGTTTTGAATAGGGAAATTGATATTTGGGCAATTCTCCATAGAGAATATTTCATATTGATTCTAGACCACAATTTCTGGGGAACCCAATCCAAGTGGTTAAAATTCGAAAACCTGTGTTTTCTGGGAGAAATATGGATTTTGGGTGAAGTCTGAAATGTGAATTTTGTTAAAATTAAATTTAATTCTCTTGGACATTGAGATTAGTGGGGGCCTTTGTGGAAAAATAATTTTTTTTCTGGTGATGGGTAAATGTTGGCTGGGTCATGAAGGGGCGTCATTCCTTGGAGAATTCCCATTTTATAAAAAAAGGGCGATCCACATTTGAAAAATATAATTGTGACATCGATGATAATTTGATTGAACAGAAGTTCTCAGAACACCGTGTGTTTGTCCCAACAAACACTCCCTCTAGTTATGTTTATTATTTGAATGGCATCCAATAAAATAAAATAGTTAAATACAAAATATTTTATTCAGCTGGATGCTTTTTTACATGATATTCTGTCAATAATAAATTGGGTGTGTTGTCACAAGATAAGTTGTTCAAGACCAGGGTAGGTTGTCTCGAGGGCAAGTTGTCTTATAGGTTAAGTTTTTGAGGTTGAGTTGTCACAAGGGTTCAGTCGGAGTTGTCTCATGGGTAAATTTTTTTTGGGTCGGGGTTGTACAAAGGTCGAGTTATCGGTGTTGAGTTGTCTGTTCAAGATGTCTAACCCCACCATTATTTAGGCCTAAACTGCATGATACAAAATCCTAATTTATCCTAAATGATTGCACCAAAGGGATATCATAACCCGGACAGTAACACAAATGAAAGTAGCAGTTTGGTGTTTTAGTTTGTTTCAGTGAAGGATTCTCTTGTAAAATGCTGAATTTCAATGCGTGATCATATCGTGGACGTCTTGGCGCCCGTTTTGAACCATAAATTGTGGTAATCAAAATTGATGTTGGTATAATGACTCACCCCAAACTGTTAAAATTGATTGGGCACAGAAAAAGTACCCAAGAAGAAAACAGTTGAATCATATCTTATCATATTCCCGATGGGTTTTAAATTGTTTTTTAAACTTGAAAAAAAAAATTGTTTTAGATTTGGAGAGCTCTCAAAACTTTTTAATCAATATTTGAAAGACCAATAAAAAGGAAGATGGTTAAAATTTTTGCAAAACATTTTTTTAACATTTTGTCAAATAAAAAAATTTCTTTTCACAACCATTAATGATTCATTTCTCAATAATTTTTTCCCCAACCGTGAAATACATACAGTAAAACTACGAATTTGTTAAACAATGTTCCATTTTTAGGATCAGTATTTCTTTAAAAATCATTGCAAATGCAAAGCATTCATATTTTGGTTTCCACTGACAACAGCTGTTGACGGGTTAGAACAATAAAATCACAGATGTTCGTGAACAAAAAATTTTTATTATTTGGCTAGTATTCAATTTACCCCAAATGCGCACCCAAGGTTTATATAATCAACTTTGGGTGGTAACACAAATAAATTAGCAGTTTGGTGTTTCAGTTTGTTTCAGTGAAATTCTCTTGTAAAATGCTGAAATTTTAATGCATGATCATCTGTGGACTCTTGAGCACCGTTTTTGAGGCTGAATTTTGGTCATCAAAACTTGATGTTGGATAATGACTCACCCCAAACTGTTAAAGTTGATGGGCTAAAAATTCCAAGAAGAAAAACAGTTGAATCATGTTTCATGTTATTCGAGATGGTTGTAAAATTGTTTTAATCTTGAAAATAAAAATATTGTTTTCGATTTTAAAATAAAATGGTATAATTTGGAATCTCAAAACTTTTAATCAATATTCTTGAAAGACCAATAAAATGAAAGGGGGTTAAAATTTTTGCAAAAAGTACTTTAAAACTTTGAAATGTTAAAATCTGTAACATTTGTCAAATGAAAGATTTCTTTTCATAACCATGATATTAATGTTTCATATTCTCAATAAATTTCCACTACCGTCGGGAAAAAACACCAACGAATTAAGTAGTCTTGTTGCTTCTTCTAAGGAATGTGTCCATTTTTAGGACCAGTATTTCTTTAAAAAATCATTCAAAAAGCATTCATATATTTTTTTTTCCACAGACAACAACTTGTTGATGGCAAAAGAACAAAAAATCACAGATGTTCGTGAAAAAGAAATTGAGTCATGTAATCTCTTACTATTTGTATCTAAAATCTAGTAAATCGTGGTTAAACAACTTTTTTCCCCTTTCACAAGCATAACTTTCCCGTAAATCATACAATTTCCTTAATTTTATTTCTGCTAACAACCGACTTGATCAGTTTATGCAACCAGTAATACGCCATAGTTTTGTAAGTTTTCGAGAAATGCTAAGCCAAAGGTAGGTGCGTCATTTCACGAAATGCGGCATTACGACACTGTACATGGACGATATATCAAATCGGGGAGTGGTTAATTAAAAAACTTTCCCCCTTTACAAGCACTACTGCAGTATTGCTAAATCATACAATTTCACATTAATAAATTGAATAGTTTATGCAACCAGTAATACGCCATAGTTTTTAAGTTTTCGAGAAATGCTAAGCCAAAAGGGAAGTGCGTCATTTCACGGGTGCGCAATTTCGTACATGGACGATACTACCGTGCCGTGTACTGGTAATGTTACTGTTGTCATGACCCACTAATGTTGACACTGGGGTTACTCACGAACTGACTAACCGTTAATTAACAATCGTTTTCTTTAAACATCTACGTACCCATTGGTGTACTTTTCTCCGTACAAAAGGGAAAGTAACGTCGTAGAAAAACCGTACGTTACGAATCGATCGTCCCCCCCCAAAAACCCGGACCAAAACACAGAGGGTTATTACCGTAGCCCCCCCCGACAGTACAGCCTTAACCCCAGGGAAAAAACCCACTGCCTGCTATCCCGTATAAAACAACGGAAATCTACATAAAACGGCAAAATTTTAAATTTTTCCCAAATGTTTCATCATATTAAATAAGCGCCCCCAATTAATCGATCACTAATGAGCCCACCCCAACTAATTAAAATGCTAAATTACCCAAATCGGATCCCAAATTTTACAAATACGAACGGCATCCTTTTTTTGACGAAATTTCCACCATAAAATAAAATTAAAATTTTTGTATTCAAGATTTTCATCATAATCTCGCTATAATGTTTAGCCCCCCCAATTTCGAATCACTAATTAGCCCAGTCACAAATTAAAAATAAAACAATTATCAATCGTGGGTTTGTATGTACAATGTACGAACCATCCTTTTTTAAAACGAAATGTTCCATTTTTTAAAAATTAAATAAAAATTTTCCCAAATTATTCATCCCCTTGCTATAATCTATTAGCCCCAATTAAATCGACCCATTTTGCGAGCAAATAATTAAAATGGCATACAATTATCCCTCGGAAACCTATTTTTTTGTACAATGTATGAACGGCATCCCCTTCATTTGAGAAGTTCCCACGAACTTAAAGGGCGATTTATTTTTTTTCGACGTATTTTCATCCTACTCTATGTTAAATCTTTACCCCCCAATTAATCATTCCTAATTAGTCCGGCAAAAAAAAAATCCCTAAAGTTTCAATCGGATCTCATAATGTAAAACGCATGTCTATTTTGAAAAAGTGTTTCAAAATGGCGATCGGGATACCCATATAATTTGAATAATTGCATATACAGGTTTTTTTAACTTACTTTTTTTTAACTCTTAAAAAGTAAACGTTTGTTAAAAATTTTCAGTCCAATCAGAATTTTCCCATTTTTAAAAGAATTGTTCAAATTTGGAAAAAAGTATAAGGACTGAAAAAATGAATAAAAGAACAGTTCGGATAACGGGCAAGGGGGGTGACGTCTTTGGAGCAAAAAAACCCTTCTCTTTTCCCGGGACAAAAAATTTTAATAATTGAAAATTCCAAGGGTGTAATACGTATTGCGTCTCTTTATAACATTTCTTTTAAATAAATTTAAAAGGCCCTACTCTGTTTCATCTATAAAGTGTTAAAAAATAATAAATAAAACTTAAATTTATATAATATATAGAAAAGGCCTCAATGCCCCCAAAGACCAATTCAAACTTAAGATACAATGGTAAAAATTTAAATTTTAATAGTTAAAAACCCATCTTAAAAGCACATCTTAATTCGACAAAAAAATTTTTTACAATTTTAAAATACATGAATAAAAGAACGGAAATAACAAATGATATTTTAAATGCATTTTATCCCCCCTTTTTAAACTTGAAATGGTTTTAAAGACGGTTGAGGGGGGATTGTCCTTATGGGTTTAAAAATTGGCTTGCTGAACTTTTTTTATTTTTTTGTTTTTTGATCTTTCCCACAAATAAATTTGACAACGTGTGTTGCGCCCTCTAACAACGTACGGCTCATATATAATATCAATATTTGTGATGTATCTGGAAAACCCTTCAATTAAAATTTTGTATTTTTTATAACCAAAAATTAACGGGGGACACTGTTTTTTTTTAAAACATTTTACGGGTTTGGGTTTTCCCTCTTGAGTTTGCTCTCAAATTATACCGCCTTTGCCCTTAAAAAAAAATAAGCGAAAAAAAAAAGACGTTTTTTTAATTATCTGTCATCATATGTTTTAAAATTAAAAGGAATTTTTTTTTAAATTGTAAGAATGGTCTTTTAGATATTAACAATTAAAATGGTAAAAACAAATTGGGGACTATTTATTTTTTTAAAAAAAGGTTCCCCGACATCCGGGTTTAGATCCACATTTCCCTTTTTACAGGGAAACCCTTTCCTCAAAAATAAAAAACGACTTCTTTGGGCTTTGAATCATTGGTTTGTGCTTTTTATTGGAAAAAGGCTTTGAATCGATTAATTGGGGCACTAAAAATTATACTAAATTTTGATGCCATCTGTAATCAAATTACAATTTTTTATTTTAGTGGAATATGGGGGCCCCTAAAGGGGACACCCTTTTTAAAAATATTTGTAAAAAAATATTCGCGATTTCTTTTTTCAAAATATTTGCGAAATATTGGGATGTCTAAATTTTGCCCTTTGCCCCTCTTTGCTGAGTCATCCCCCGGGGAAATTTTTTTAACGAAATGGGGCACCCGGGGTACATGCGGCAAAGAACTTAACCATAATTGCTTAATAAAAAATAAATTTTGGGTTTATATGCGCATATCCCCTGGGGGTTTAAAAAGCCTTACTTTCCCCCTGGTCTGGGCCAATATCATTCTTTCTTTCCAGCCCCCCAAATTATCGAATTTGAAACCTTTTTGGCCTGGGGCTAATCAAACAAAATTCCATCTCTCCTCAGGGGTCCCTTTTTCACCGGGGTAAAGAGAAGAAATTACAGTAAGTGTTTGCGGGGCGAGGCTTTCCTGCCTTGTTCTGGATATTCCCCCTCCCGCCCTATTCCCCTGAAGGCTGGTTTTCTTCTTGTTTCTTTGCGGGGGTTTCTTCGTGGGATGTTTTCTCAAGGGGTTTAGCCCCCCCTTGGGTAGCCTTGGCCGGGGGGAAGGGAAAAAAAAAAATCGAAGGAGTAGGGGGACAATAGTCAGGCCCCTTTTATTCTCGTGGATCTTGGTCTCGTTGCTACTTGAAACGCTTGGTAGATTATTTGGTGCCGATCAAGTTCCCCTATACTCACGCAGTCATAAAAATAATGATACATAAAGGGCGACCTGACTACTCCTGATTGTTAAAGAATATTTGTCCGCGTACAGGTATGACTCACTGGAAGGTATGCAATACTATGAAAATTCCACGACATCGCAAATATATTCGCAAATATTCATGAAAAAATTCTGAAAAAATTCGACATCTGAATATTTGCACCAAATATCATAACATTCACGACATCACAAATATTTACGCGCAAATATTCTGAAAAATTTTCACGACATCGCGAATATTTGGGCAAATATTCGCGAATGCGATCCTTTGAGCCTCATATGGAACATCCATAAAAGATCAGGCATGCCGTTCGTACATTGTGCATACAAATATCCCGATATTGAATACTTGTATATGCATTTTAATTAATTTGTTTATTCTAATTAGTGGATCAATTAATTGGGGTGCTAATAGATTATAATAGAGATGTGATGAGCACATTTATGAAGAAAAAAACTAAACATTTGCTATTTTACGATGGAACACCAAATTTCGTGCTAGCACCAAAATTTGATGCTGACTTCAACCTTGTCATACACTGGGTGCTTTCCCGATCGGGTACTAGGGTAGCCAAGTAATTCACACAGGGGGCAGAAGCAACATACCCGTTGAACATTCACCTCTTGCTTGGTCAATTAAATAAGCGACTTGTGTATTCTATGGTAGATCCAATTTAAATTGGGGCGCTAAAAGATGTGATGAACACATCTGTGAACAAAATTACAATTTGCCATTTTACGATGGAACACTTCTCGTCAAAGTTATTGCGAATCGTCATTTGTGCCATTTTACTATGATACTGCCATGTACGTTTACACTCAATGACAGCATATCCCGTTGAACATTCGCCCCTTCTTGCGGTCGTTAAAAGATGAAAGTCAAGGTCCTTTTGCGCTGTAAACCAATATCGTACAGCGAAACGATGATCGTATTAATCGTCACCTAAAAAGGTTATTCGAATGCTGAGGCATATTATAGTTTGTGGTTTCCGAAATGCTAAGCCAAAAGGAAAGGTGCGTCATTTCACGAGTGCGGCGAATTACGTACATGGACATCATATACAAACGTAAACAGGAAGTAGCGACCGCCGGTTACATGGGGTCTGACAATTAACAAATAATGAGAGAGCTCAAAAGATATGGTGCCACCAGCGCGGTGACGGAGGCAGCTCGGGACTCGCCATGTTTTCAACTTTCCCTCCGTGTGTATTGGTGGGTTACCTGCTTGGAAAATTATGAACCGCACGTTATCTCGTACGTATGGCGTATAACTGGTTGCATAAACTTATCTAAGTCGTGCTTGTTACAGAAATAAAATTATAGTGAGGTAGCAGTTTACTGGAAGTTGGTGCTTGTGAAAGTGGAAAAAAGGTTGTTTAACCCACTGATTTTACTAGATACAAAATAGTAAAGTTACATGACCTCAATTTTTTCACAGGCATCTGTGATTTTATTGTTCTGTACCGTCAAAAAAGCTGTTGTCTGTGGAAACCAAAATATATGAATACTTTGCATTTGCAATAATTTTTAAAGAAATACTGATCCTCCAAAATGGACACTTTCCGTATGAAGAAGCGAACGAAGACTACTTAACTCGTTGGTGTTTACCGTCCGGTGGTGGAAAGTATTGAGAAAATGAAACATTAATATCATGGTTATGAAAGAAGAAATCTTATTTGATAAAATGCTAACAGCAGTTTTACACATTTCAAAAGTTTTAAGTACTTTTGCAAGAAATTTTAACCACCTTCCATTTTGTTGGTCTTTCAAGAATATTGATTAAAAGTTTTGAGAGCTTCTCCAAATTTATACCATTTATTTTAAAAATCGAAACAATATTTTATTTTTCAAGATTAAAAACAATTTTACAACCATCTGGAATAAGATTAAACATGATTCAACTGTTTTTCTTCTTGGGGTACATTTCTGTTCCCCATCAACTTTAACAGTTCGGGGGGCAGGGGTAGTCATTATACCAACATAAACTTTATGATGACCACAATTCTGCGCTCTAAAAACGGCGCTCAAGATGTCCACGCATATGATCATGCATTGAAATTCCATGGCTTTACAAAGAATCCTTCACTGAAATATGCTGAAACACCAACTGCTAATTTCATTTATAGTTACCGTCAGTTGATTATATAACCTTCGATTGCGTCATTTAGGGTAAATTGAGGGATAACTAACGTTTCATTTCCGTGTTTTAAAACGTGATTGATGCCTACGGGGCGTTGGGTTTAGCTTGGGTAAGGTTAACATACCGTTTTAGCTTGTGTGCTGAAGTACAAGGGTGTTGATAAGCTTGTCTTCAATCCGTTTCCATTTTGTCCATTACAGCGTGAGTCTCTTCACTAGGCTCCTCGGCCCCGTGTCGTACGAAGTGCCAACTCGACCGACGCGGTTAACCACCTCTTCCTCGGACTCTAAAACTAATACATCACCACATGTGGGCCTGTAGCCACATAATTATACCTGTATGTTGAGTTGTTCGTGCAATAAAAACAGAGAAAGCATTAATGTGCTTAATTATTTATTCTCCAGTCTCCATGTTGTTGTTAAACTGGTCCAATTTAAAATCTCATGACAAGAATTTCCCCATAGACGAAAAATCTCTGATCTATTTATCGCTTTTCGTTTGAGCCTGCAACCAGAAAACCTGTAGAGGTTTCAAAAAGTAAACAATGCGCTGTTGAGTTAATCCCTATAAACATCTCAGTCAAGTTTTACTTCAACTAATTTGAACCTGAGCAATGGTACGTGTACATTAGTCCAGCGGATAAAGTGCAATTATTTGCCGTTTCTTGCGCGAAACTTGAAACTTGCTGGCCGCAAGTAGCATCTGCAGATTTTGAGAGAAATATTTATTATTAATCACCATTCATAATTTATTTAAGTAAACACACAGTTTTATGTTTCAGTCATGAAAGAGTGAGAAAAGCGAGGATATGTTTTCCGTTTTAAGCTAGTATTGATGGACATTACAAGACACAACAAACAAATAGGCCTACACGGTTTATGTTTCAGTCCCCAGTTTTCAGTGGCAGATCCAGTTTGTTTAGGCCCTATTTGTGGACGTACAAGAAACCACAACTTATAAAACACGGTTTATATTTCCGTCCACAGTTTCCAGTGGCAGATTCGAGGCCGCCTCTGCCACCCTCTCCAAAGAGTGAGAAAGAAAAACACTGTACTCTCTGAATTCATAAATGCTTAGCGCCGGGAGCCGGGGACAAGATTACCTCTCACGGCCGAAAAAATGCAGTATAGACCATTTTAGTAAAGTAGCTGTAAATATGACCGTAGCTGCTGCATGTGACCGGTTCGATTTTGCCAAGTAGGCCCTGGTCGGAGATTTGGGGAAATTTAGTAAATCAGATTAGGAGCAATAGAATAATATATGGCTTTTACTGTAGAGAGCTCAATATTCAACAGCCCATTAGTCATTCGGCCCATTATATTGTCCATCAGAAATACATAGACAAAATTCAGACAACCTATGCTCTGACAGTTCTATTGAACTGATAGCCTGCACAATTGTTCTAACCTGGCTTTTTGACCGTGATGTCTCACTACTCAGGCAGCCCCGACATGATGATGAATTGTTCTAACAGCTAATTGCATTAATGTTTTCAGCTTAGTGCAAAACGTATGTTGATTCGACGTCCAAATTAATTGATTTTACAGCCACTGGTCCGATCCATTATCCGAAAAAACTTAAATTTGTCGGAAATTCTTCTTACTTCTGAAATGCGGTATGTTGGGAAACTATGCTGTTGTCAATATGTTGGTTAAGGACACACTGTTTCGGAATGACAGGTGGTGCCAATTTTAGAAGTAGCATCTGAGGAAAAAGCTGCGTCATGGATGTGCTGACAAAGCATAAAAAGCAATGCATTTTCACGAAGGAACCCGGTGGGCCACACTGACACAAAAGCTGCACGTACGTTCAAAGTTATCCTGAAATTTAACAGGAGAATATCATTTACCAAATTATATTGCACAGATTTCAAACTTCTCAAGTAATGTACAAGTTATTCAACAACATGTAAAACTTGTAACTTTGCATGGTGTCACCATGTGAAATTCTCTATTAATTAATGTATGGTTCTGAGAATTTGAGGTTTATAACTCGACGTTTCGATCAGTATGCTCTGATCGTCCTCAGGAAAGAATGCCGGACTCACGGAATGCTGCTGCTTAAGTAGGCTGCTGGAGGATCACACGCAGTGGCTGGATGCTGGAGGATTTCTATACAGTTGTACCCTATAGGTATATTATGTGTACAATCAAATAAATCCTGGGAATTTTTTATAAATGTTTCTGTTTATTTATTTTTCACAGTACAGCATAATCAAATGAGTTATAATGACGACTCCTAGGAATTTTTTCTCTGAAATTCTGTCCAGCTCTGCTTGGTGGAAAGTGGGAGGTCTGCCTCAAGTGACATTTGTTTTGACCCCAGGTCACCTACTCAAACCACGCAAGGTCAGAACCCGGGTCGACAACCACTACTCAATTTTTTATTTATTACTTTCCCACCATGCAAACCCTTTTAAAATCTCATTATTTATCTGTTTTATCTTTTGTGAATTAGCTTGTATTTAAAATAGTGTCGTGCAGATTTTGAAAATAAATATGAATTGAATTGAATTGACTATAAATATATAAATATACGACACCCCAATTTTTGGGGCATCCCAGTATATAAAGGCTAATGGAGACAATGTTAATTATTGCGCTCTGGACATGTGGGCAGACAATGAATAAATTCACACAAAACTATTTGTATTATTTTTGAATTATCCATGCATTCATCGTTTTGTCTATAAGGAACGAGTTTCATTCATCGACACAGATAAATTCAGCAAAATATTAAAGGGAATGTATATCTTGGTAATGTTGGCAAAACTGCTTCGAACTACATGCTTTGAATCAAGATATACATTTAATAAAGGAAAGTGGTGATACCCTGATTATCAAAAGTAACCTTAATTATCTAAAGCTTATGGAGTAAAGTTGGTATAAAATATTTGTAACAAAAATGATCGCTTGATCATTAATTTAACTAGGTGCCGGGTGACGGACGTTCGAGTTCATGTACTGATCCGACAGTGCGCATTCGCCAGGGGATCAGGAACACATCCGCGCCCTGTTCGCAGCTGAGTATGATGTAATGATATAAAAGTTGCGAAGTCTAAAACTAGAATCAACCAGTTCAAGTTAACTAACCTTGGTGTCAGATTGATGTAATTATTATTGATGTATGTCGGTTTACATTAGTTGATCTTCTGAACTGTTTATGCCAGAGTTTAAGCTTGTACAAGTTTAAGTAACCACAAAAGTCCTAAGACCAATCATCCGTGCAAGTTATTTTGCTCTTACGAAAAAAAAAATGTCATGTCGATTTTCAAAAGGTGCCGTTAAGCATTTTTGTAAATAAATAAAAAAGTAAAAACATAAACAGTACGTACTAGTGTTATGAAACTTTCACAGTTCATTTTTATATACAGTTCTATGTCTTGAAAACACAAGGATTGAAATGTACGTACGTTAACAAAATCCCACTGTCTGTGAGCATTCCCCCTGTGAACAACCAACCAGTGGAAGTTGCAGCTTGTTCACAATCTTGTTGTGATTCAATTATGATCCATGATATACCTTACCTTTAAAGGCACAAACAATCAACAGACGTGGAATTGGCGTGCTGGTTTTGATTAAACTGTTTAAAAATTACACTCCGTGAAAACTTGGACGAAACAGTTTAGGGATTGTGCACAAAAATGATCCTCTATTGATCTGCATAAAAGCTGTCACACCCTTGCACCACAATAATAACTACCGGTATGTCTGCAACTGTTTCTGGTAAAGCATAATACACAAATCCATACAAACATCAATCATTAATGGAAAAAAAGATTAACAAATAGGGTTAAACATTTTCACGCATTGATTACGTGTGGGCGAGTTCTATACCCACAACTGTTTGAATGTTGTTGTCCCCTTCGTGTGTTTTTGCTAATCGGCTGATAAATCAGCGAATACGTCCGCCAGGCCTTCGTCCAACGGCATGCGAAGGCCTTTTCTTTGACGATATTGAGGCTGAAAATTTGTCGACTGACATTTCCCCATAAATGAAAAGAAAAATCATACAGAACAAATGAGCCTACGTGTTTTATATGTAACACCTTTTTATCTAAATACCTCAGGATATGGTACATGCATAGGGTCCTTTAAAAGTTCGGCATAAGCCGCGAGAAAAAATCAAATCGTTTATTTATAAATCGTATTTATATTGCGTCGATAGTGTTAGAGTGGGCGGACGTAGAGAGGCAGTTTTCAGATCCAGGATTTTGCCAATAATGGGCGTAACAGGCTCCCTCGCCTTGTATACATCATATTTGGGACTGGGAGAAATCTCTGTACCACATAAGGGCGGATCAGTCTGATTGCCGGGGCCAAATGTCTGGGAAGAGGCTTTAGCACTTCTCCTCAACTCAGGATTCAGGGTAGGTCAACATAAATATTTAGGACGTTATATTGTATGCGCCATCAAGGTAGGGATAATTGTTGATATGCATCCCCGCCCCCACTCTAAAGGGTGCATGCCCCTCAATTTGCCTCAATTCAAAACCTTGAAATTCAAACCGGGTGAAAACCGGTCGTTAATCTGCAGTAAAGACCGCAGGAAAAACTGATGTTATTCTCTTGTTAAAGTCTCCGGGTTTCTCGTGTTCGCTCGCGTCGCATCAGCATTTATTTATTTATTTTTAAATATGAAACGACGTCCAATTATTTGGGAAACATTATTGGGGGGGTGTCAAACCCCACATCCCCGCTCACTACGGCCTGCCTACGTCATACATTGATTTGTTATTCGCAGGCATTTAGGTTGTAGAAACATTTTTAGAAATTTTTTGTTAGTTTTGAAAAAAAGCATATTATTCGTTTTGACAGCAGTTGTGGATACTGAAATGCGTGTTATTATATTTTAAGCTCAAAACCCTGTTTTTGAAAGTTTGTTTAGCGGAAAACAATTATTTGTAAGCCAGAACAAATACAGATGATGTATCCTTGATATTTGGATCACTTTGACGGGTAAAACAATAGATGTAATGTTGAATTGCTATTTGTCTGGGGGTTGAGAGTGCACACCGCCCTAAAAGTGCAAGAAAGGGATTGATGGAATGATAGATAATCCTTTTTGGAGATTTTCTTCAAAAACTAAATCTGGGTATCATGTAATTGCCGAGAAATATCCAAAAACAACAATAATGTCAAAGGTCGTACGCATTTCCGATGATACCGACCGTGAAACCTGTGGCAATATTACGGGTTGTATTTGAACTGGTACCTCCTGCATTACTGCGTCGTGATTTTAACAAGAGGAACAGGTTCCAGTCTTTTACATTTTTGTATCCGTTGTAAACACACACGAACGATCACCCAAAATTCCTGGATTCGATTGCAGCCAGATGCACGTCGACGTCAAAGATCATCAAAAAGTGAGAAATGGCAATATTTAGGTTTGATAGACCTTGGATCAACCATGGAGAAAAAGGCATGAGCTGAACAAACCGGTGTAGCAGCATCTATCTGGATGCTGGATTCTGGGTGAGCTATCAATCATTCATGTGATCAATATTCAATCATGATAGTTTGACATTGTCAGTAGACAGAACATGTTAGCAACAACGTGATGAACAATCAACTTGACAATGTCCCTGGCAATTATGTGAAATTGCCCAAACTGATACATTACCTCTACATATTTGACAAAGAAAAAATTGTGAAGGGGAAGCTTCAATTTTGCTTTAGATTCTCATATTCTCAAAATATTATCAAACATTTTTATTTGGATTGGACACATACTATGAGCGGTTTAGAGCCTAATGACCAAGTGTTTTGTCCGAAATGCTTTTAAGTTTTGAGGGCCTAGTTTTTTGTCTTGAGAGAAAAAAAGGAAAAAAGAGATTATAAATACAAGAATTTTCCCAGATATAACTTTGTGAAACGAGGGGAAACACCTATTTTTTAATAAATTTTCACAGGTTTGGGTTTTACGCTATTTTTCATGAGATCTAATGTTAACGTGTTACAGGGGGTTGAAGTCAATTTTCATTATCGATACCAATGATGAACATTTTATTTAGTTTTAATGGTTGTTTTATTACAACAAAAAATTGAGTTTAGTATAATATGTAAATTTTTGCTATAGCAGTACTGGCATTTTCAGTCCAAGAAGGTGTCTAATACCTTTCAATCATATCAGTTAAAAAATGTTTTAATTTATTTCACAGTGATTGTTGATAATTTTGAATTTATTTAAATCTAAAGCCCTTACTCCTCTGTTCACTCTTAAATCTTTTCAGAAAAGAGGACAAACATTTTGCTACTTCAGCTATGCAAATTGATGCAGGTGTGATTCTCGATTACGATCAATGGAATTAGTAATTTGGAATCAAACATATGTCTGGTTGCCACATTTGTTAGCGTTGCCTCCTCCCAGTTCTTGGATTCTATAATTGCTGCAATGATACTCCAAAAGAATTTTGAAAACAATAATGACCGGTTCATCACCAGTGGCGGTATGCCATCACCAAGAACCTGGGGGGCAGACATTTATTCCCCAAAATTACCGATTCAATAACAGCCCTGAATGTCACCCATTCCGAACTGTCACTTCGTCGTACATACAGGCGTGCATTTATTATGCAGATTGATTCCTGTTTTCTTGTCAATAAATGATCATTGTTGGGTTCATTTACGCAAGTCATTTCACTAGTTTTATGTGTAAAGACCATTACACTCATTGTTAGACTTGTTTACAATAGGTTAAACAGGTCAGTAAAGTGGTTTCAATTGATTGTGAGGGTGGAGGAGTGGAACCCAAAAGTCAAGTCATGAAACCAAATGGACAGTTAAAATAAAAATGTATTTCATTGTCTTATTAGCAATTACTACAAGCACCCATACAACTCTTGATTGTTTCAATGTCTAAAATGTATGTACAAAATATGGCATCTGATCTTGTAATTCTATAGTATGGATGCAGCTACAAGCAGACATTTTGCCATAATATGTGTACAACCTTGAAAATGTAAAAAACAATGTAGAATTTTGTTTCAAATTTATATTAATGATTTTAATAATTATTTTGCAGTATAAAGGTGAAAACAAAGAAAATTTATAAACAATGTCACAATAAGGAGATGCTTGATTACAGTAAGTTACTAATCATTTTCAATTTATCATTATATTTTTTGTCCATTTATAAACTTGAGTTAAAAAGTGAAGTATATTATATAACAAAGATCACTCTCATTATATAAACATGCAGTCCATCCATTCAATTTATTTTGTGCAAGACTTAATACCAAGACACATAAATACCAATGTTATGGCTTCATTTTAAAACTAGAATTTAAGGTTTTTCACAAACACCGGCTTAAATGAAAAGGGAAAAGCAACTATCAGATTTAATCAAAGTGGATGTATTTACATTTCATTTTGTTTGAATTGTCAATTGACTAACTAGAACTTGTGGCCTTACTTTTTGGGTATTATTTACTTTTGACAACTCTTCAATGCGAGGGCAGGGAAAGAAGGAAAAACTTTGACATGTTGAAGACTGCAGACATTAGTCATTTGACATAAGCTGCATTGTTTCTTCTCCACCCCAATTACTATACGGCTGTGCTTTTGAGTAGACTCTGTGGTACCCGATACGAACATGGATGAAATGCTGCACAATTATTAGCCAATCTTTCTATTATGTTCCATGTAAGGAAAAAATTATTTACAACATGGAAATATCAGAGGTGTAAGACTACTTCTCTCCACAGGGTAACTTTTCTGTGGTAAAGTTGGAAAACAAGAATGGGGAAATGTTTTATATGTCCTCCATGCTTCAGTGTCTTCCAGTAACCCTAGCTCACCCCCACCAATCAATATAACCCCCATAACCCCACTTCCCGCTTCTGCCTTTGAATATGCAGCCAAGTTTAATCCAAATCCTATACATATGTAGTCCCCCTTCTGCCTAAATCAACTCTGAGCTTTATGCCCATAATAACGCTGAATAAGTTGATCTGGCTACCTTCAACCCTGGCAAACTATTTTCCATAGTGTTTTACTGTTGATTTATCATCATGGTTTTTAAAGCATGTGTTGGGCTAGTGTCAATATCGTATGCCATATTTATTCTAAGAATACATGTTTGTATAACAGTAGGAGTTATGATTTGTGGTAGCAATTCCATGTAACTATCTCTCTACAGTTTAATAGTGCGTTGGTTCCTGAGAAGAACGATTGAGGTGAACTAACTTTTCCATCCGGTATACTCTGATCATCTTCATCCCCTGAAGAACAATCAGAGTATGCTACTGATTGAAGCTTGTGAAAGTACTATGTCACTGCCAGTTCTCAGAACCAATGCTATTTACTCTTGAAAGATAATTAATGCTTACTCCTACTGTTCTTTTCAAATCCATGTAAAGCTTCAAAATCTCAATATTTTCAAAGTAGTACAAACTACAAAATACTAATATATAGTAATTTTGGGTGTGTTAAGTGGTGTGGGGTGGGGTTGAGGGCTGTCAGTTGCATTTGTCTTGAAGAACATTTTTCATGTTATACCTGCAGTTGTTGGCAGAGAGAGTGTCTTAAAAGTAGGACATGTGCCCTGTACTTAATTGAAAATTTTGATTGGATGGGCACCCGTAACAAAACCTGAAGTTGATATAGTAAGTAATCTTTCTTAAGAAAACTCTTATTCAGTGGAATGTCTGCTATTAACAGGTGTGATAGTAGACTTCCTGCTTTGCTGATACCATTCATACATTACGTAGGTGACATGATGAACTGAGCATCTAGGTCTCTGTCTCCATCTCACTCCATTTCATCTATGGACCAAACATGAACAAACATTATGTATACAATCTTACAAAAGAAGATTATGATGGTACTCCAACGCAAAAACATAACATTTAACACAATAGCCAGTATGAATAACACGTAACATCTACTTTGGCTAATTATTAGTGCTACAGTACACTTACCATTCACACACACAAAATGACAAACTCTCGGAAGACATTACTTTTTCTTCCTTTAAATTGCTGCACAAGAGTCACTGAATACAAAATGTATTTTTTAATAAGTTAGAAACTGATCATAAGGCTACATGAAATCAGCATGTGCATGTTCGGACTAGAAAAACTAAATTTTGATATAAACATTATATATATTTTTTTTAAAGTGAGAGACAAGTGTACATGTAGGGGGTTTACAGTAATATCTGTACAATTTAAATAACTTTTTTGAAAAAAATGTGATGTGTTGACAGCCAAATATTTCACTTACTCATACAGGCTCATGTGATGTTGTGTCCATATGTTGCTTTGACTCACTTGTTGATCTTGTGCAACTGACTTTGATGTTGATTGATGGAGCTCATGTATACCTGGGAGTTCACCAAGGGATGATAGGGCACTGTAGGAATAAAAAAAAACATGTTCACATGAATGTGTTTGGATATGATGTTAAAGGAAGGTACATCACTGGTTATTACTTGATTGCACATTACTGAATTATTTATTACCTACATCTAACTGGATGTGACGAAGTTAAACAATTATTCTACTTATTGTGTTCTTATTTTAAAGAAAACTGAAAACAAAATATACACATTTACTAATGTTTTCCTAAAGAATTATGAAGGGTTTTCACTTTTCTCATGACTTAGACTCCCCATTGAGCTCAAACTTTAACATATTCATTATTAAACGATCTTCATTCAAAGTAAGTAACATATTACCGATAACAGCTGTTATGTTGTTGTACTTTCCTTTAAGAGGACAACGTCACGATCAACAGGGCATGGAATCGGGTGCTAGTTTTAGATTACCTCGGTGACTGAAAAATAATACCCCACATGATAAGGTCATATTATCAATGCTGCTGAATAAATGAGCCAGTAAGTTTCAGTCACTGTGTTCATCTTAAACTAGGACACCATTCCATGCCCTGTTGAAAGTCTGCTCTGATCGTGATGTTGTCCCTTTAATATGGACAATTTAACATTAAGCATGCACAAGGAGGGGGGATCTGAACCTGAACTTCATTTTTTCTAAATGAGAAATTGTTTAGTAAATCTGATTTTGTTTTATAGAAAACAAATATTTACATAAACTAAGTTTTCTATAAAACAAAACAAAATAATAAATGGGATAAAAAAAATCTGAATTTACTCTCCACCTTGGCAATGCTTTGTAGATGTGAATAGTGGAAATGGAATCAAGCTGAACTCTACATGGTGTTGATGCAAGTAAAAATACACTGGCAGGATGTTTTCCACCCTATAAAACAAAACATAACAGCTAATGAAACAATGGTGGATATGATGGACATGGTGCATATTAAAATTCAGACTCGTGCTAGGACCAGACTGCGTACTCGCATCAGACTGCACTGTGCTGCACTCAGCACGATGACCGTACTCGTCAGTACTATACTGCACCAGACCGTGCACTGACTGCACTGTGACTGCACCAGACTGCACGCACTGCGCACTCGGCACTGCATCAGGCACCGCACTGGTGCTAGATACTCGTGCACCGACCGCACCACCGCACTCGCACGCAGCCGTGCCGCACTGGTGCACCGCATCGCACTTACTGCATCCGTTACTGCGTGACGCACTGCTGGGACTGCACTGCACTGCATCGCATCGCACGTGCACGCATCAGCACTGCATTGCATTCTAAATAATGGTACCTGACGCTATTTCCTCCAGTCCATGCTTTGAATTCTCACCATGACCCCTTTGACCATCTTCCCCATACATTGATGGTGAAATTACAACTACTTCACTGGAAATTGTTCTGCTTTCTAAACTATATCTCATAATTATCATGTCTGTATTGTAAACATCATCACAATATCATTGGGCCTTGGCTATAGGAACTATCAAAAATAATGTAATGGCTAACAGAAATTCATCATAAGAGTTCAGCATACAACCACAAAAAAAGCCCTACAAGTATTATATTATCAAACAATATTTCTCTTTTATTACTCTTACCTGTCCAACAATCCTACAAATGCGACATTATTCATGGTCTAATCATGGTCACCATCACGTTCAACAATCAAATCCCTGAGTGTTTGCCATCATTTGAGGTTGGCTGGCCCGTCAATGGTCGCCAGGCATGCGTCATTTTATTGCCGTACACGGTGAGCCTTTCTTCACCCAGCCCGCTCGGTCGAAATTCTGGCGTTGATTTTGACGGATGGCCTTCCAAACTGAACAGTTTTTGTCACTTTTTTATTGGCGTTGATATGATGAAGGGGCTGTGACGATGTTCTGAATGAATGCGTCATTGTTGTTTTCAAAACTAAACTCGCTGGCAGTATCATAATTCAAAATACCCGACACGAAAAGCACCACAGTGGTCGAGACCCTGCTTTACGCTCCACGCGAAAAGTGTTGATATATTTATGGCCTAACCAGCAGGCTCACGCCTCGGGCGCTTGGCCGCGCTGGCGCCCATGGCTGTACTCGGTACAGTCTTGGTTCGGTTCCCGGTGTCTCGGTAAAGTGCCAAGACTTTCGTCTTTTTGTCGATTTTGACAATTTTCACCCATTGTTTCGAAATCATTTCACTTTTGTCAAGTATCAATGAATTATAAAAAATAATTATTCTTGAATTTGGTTCAGTAATAAACATTTTAAACGTCTGAAAGTGCGACTATTAATTTTGTCCTCGTGAGTTTTCTGGACAAATTTTGGTTCAAGAAAGTCACATGACATTGGTTTTTGTACAATAACAGAAAAACTGACACATCTTTCAGGAGTACTTGTGTGGACAATTATATTCTACTTTTGAAAGATCTTTCCAAATATGTAAAACAATGAAATATTGAGGGGCGTTTTTATCGCCCAATTTCGCGCGACAAAGGCGGTGTGTACCTTTAAGGAAGTTATAAGCTTTCATTTGAGACATTGAACGAAAAATTCGTCTAAAATTAGTAACAGTTAATTAAAAATACACTCTTCCACGACTGTCACCTTGTCGATGATGGAGGAGCTTGCGTCTCTCAGTGACCCGGCAAGCTATGTCGGCGGGGGTCTAAACCCCTGGCATGCAGGTCTAACCAAGCCGAACAGGTCAAAGGGTAGAGAGCAGACGAAGAGCAGTCCCTGGCCCTCCAGGTTGGGTGTTGGGCGTGAGGCCAACTCCCTCACCCCGTAAAAAAGTATCTTGTTACAGAAACTGCAATGAAAGAAAATCCTACTACTAGTACTAGGCAAGATGAAAATTGTAGTCGAGAAATCGACAGGATGGCCACACTTGATGAAAGCCCACCTAGGGAAGTCAGATGTGCGAAGGACAGTTTTCTGAAGCCAAAAAGAAAAATTCAGATTGGGACATGGAATGTACGCACTATGTACAAGGAATCTAAAGCTGCACAAGTTATAAATGAGATGCAAAGATATAAACTTGACATTTTAGGAGTTAGTGAATGTCGTTGGACGGGATCTGGACGCACAGTGGTAAACGGCGGTGCAACCATCTTATACTCTGGTAAAGAAAATGTACACACAGGAGGGGTTGCAATCATTGTTCAAAAAGAAAGAACGAAGTCGCTTCTTGACTGGGAACCTATAAGTAACAGACTAATTAGGGCACGCTTCAACTCCGACCATTGTAAACTTTCAATAATTCAGTGCTGTGCTCCGACAAATGATACCGATGATGAAATAAAAGACAATTTCTATGAACAACTTCAAACAATTATTTCTAAGATACCTCAGCATGATATGCTTAGTAATGGGAGATCTCAATGCTAAAATTGGCTCTGACAATACAGATTATGAAAGATACATGGGTAAACATGGGTGTGGCACCATGAACGAGAATGGTGAACGACTAGTCATATTATGTGCATTCAATAACCTTGTCATTGGAGGGACTATTTTTCCCCACAAGAATATTCACAAATTAAATTGGAAATCTCCAAATGGAAGGGACATTAATCAGATAGACCACATTATGCTGAACAATAAATTCACTGAGAAGTTCACTGCAAGATGTTCGTGTTTATCGAGGAGCAGACGTTTATAGTGACCATTATCTTGTAGGTGCAAACATCAAATTAAAGCTACGGAAGGCCACCTCTCAGTGTCAACAGCAAAACAGACAAAGACTGGACATTGCCCAACTTAAGATTCCAGAAGTAAAAAAGGAATTTGTTGTTGAACTAAGAAATCGCTTCAGTGCTTTAGAGGACACTCTTTCTATAGAGGAAAATGAAGAAAACAAGGAAACAGAAACCAAATGGGAAACCATCAAAAATACATATATTGAGACAAGCAAGAAAGTACTTGGTATGAAGAAGGGTAAATCTAAAGACTGGTTAACTCAGCAGACTTGGAAGGTAATAGGAGAAAGGAGGGATATCAAAAACAAGATGCTCAATACCAAATCAACTAGACTTCAAAATCAATTAAAAGATTCTTACAGAACTAAAGATAAGGAAGTGAAGAAAAGTGCAAGAAGGGACAAAAGAGCATTTTTAGAGGAGAAAGCAGACCAAGCGGAACAGACCTCATTTAGAGGAGATCTGAACATGGTTTACAAAATCACAAAAGAACTGTGTAACACAAACTCAAATCAGACCATCCCTGTAAAAGACAAAGATGGGAACACTATCACTTCTGAACAAGGACAAGCCAAAAGATGGGTGCAACATTTTACTGAAGTTTTAAACCGACCTGAGCCTGAAAACCCAGCACATCCGCAACCCTCAAGAGAGTATTTGGACATTAATACAGATCCTCCAACTGAAGAGGAAGTCACAAAATCCATTAAAAGTTTAAAGAATGGGAAAGCAGCAGGAATTTACTTAATTCATGCAGAAATGTTGAAAGCAGATTATAACTATGTCAACTCAAGTTTTAACTGATCTTTTCACTTGCATTTGGACAAAATAGCACAACCCCAGTTGACTGGACAAAAGGACTCATAGTTAAGTTACCAAAAAAGGGAGATCTAGGGAACTGTGACAACTGGCGAGGAATAAACACTCTTATCCATCCCCAGTAAAGTCTTCTGCAAAATATTACCAGGCGCGGATCCAGGGGGGGGGGGGGCCGCGGGGGCACGTGCCCCCCCGGGAAATTGAGTATTAAAAAAATTGGGGAGAAAAAAAAAAAGGGGAGGTCAGAGAAAAGGAGGAGTAGCCTAAAAAATACCTGGCGACAATATTAAACATCTGCTGTGTCTACTTTTGGCATAAAATAAATACTGAAAAATGCAACAAGAAAAAAAAGGTTACCGGTATCAATCATGCCATGGAACTGAAACCTCTTTTGAGAGAAAACCGAAGGATGTCCCGGAGCTCGGGGATTTCAACTCTCTCCATCTCAACATCTAATCCTCTTGGGGAAGTTTATTACCGGTTAAATGGCCACAGCCAGCAGGAAACAATTGATCACTTGACTGAATGATTTGCTAGTTTTGCCAAAATCCTTTTGAGTGGCCTAAACGCACACATTCTTTTCAATTAATAAAATATCCAGTGCCATCATGTCCAGTAATGAAACCATGTATTATTTTTTTGATCGTTGAAATTGGTGCCACAAACAAATAGACCTTGGCTTTTAAAAGAGAAAATCGTCTCATCATGATAAAGTTGTATTTGTACCCAAAACCACGAACGTTCTTTGACCAAAGTACATCACGTAGTATACTTCGTTTGAACAGCTTAATTATCTGGGCTCCTTGCCAACATTCCTTTGCAGTGAATATAGCCTTGAATGCAAGGCTGTGATGCATCTCAACAAAATTATGGTCGTATTATCTCTCCGTTAGTTACTAGTTGTAAGTTTTGTTTATAGGCCTGCTTCAAACGTCGAACTTTTGCCGTATCTAATTCAAATAATGACCCAAAAATTTACATTACATGTAATAAGGAGAAACTGCTGGAACAGTTCAACAATGAGTCTTATTCAGCAGGTCGGAAACGCATGAGAAAGGTGGCTTTTCCCGATGTTGAAGAGGCTGCTTTGACCTGGTTCAAAGCTGTACGGGCCGAAAACATTCCGATTTCGGGTCCAATTCTTCAAGGAAAGGCCAGGTCTTTGGCAAAGAAGTTAGGACATCCAGACTTCAGCTGCAGTGATGGGTGGCTTGACCGTTTCAAAACACGCCAAGGCTAACGTCAACGCGGTGCTGGAAATGCGCTCAATCCTTTTTTTTTTTTTTTGCTCTGTTGCGTAGCCAAATCTCACACCAATGAGTTGTATAAGGTAGGTCATCATTGATTTCGAAAGCGTTAACAATAATTTTATATTTTTTGGAAAACTTTAAAAACAAAAATCATGCCATTTGAAACAAATTAATAAATATGTAAGACGTTTATAACAAATTTTAAAATGTTGCATCTTGTGTGCTTAATTCCCCGTGCTACAATAGGTTACTTTGCGGGCGTACGGTAATTTATGCACGCAAGGGGGGTAAAATGGCGACCTCGGCTAACTCGAACCTCCGCTTGAGTTCATTCCCCTGAGATTTGACTTATCGAGATTTCACTGTATTTGAATTAGACACGGCAGAAAGTCGACGTTTAAAGCAACTGACTTCTGCCGTAAGTTCGACAGGCAGGTCTTGCCGCTCTGAACGCCAGCTCGTCTCTGGACTCTTTCAAGCGAAGAGATGTTTTTGGTGATATGGGGTTTCCAAGCAGTGCTCCCATATCAAAGATGTGGTCTAACCAGTATGAAGTATAATTTCTCTTCGATGGACTTTCAGGCCAGTCTCAGTTAGCCCTTAGCAATCTTCTGAGGAACTGATTGATTTATTTTAGTCAACCCATTCTTAAAGACAATTTTCCTCCACGAATTTAGTTAATGGAGATGACTTCATGAAGTTTAACACAGCCTCATTATGGCAATTAATTGATTGCAGTTTCTTTTATATTATATTTGATTTTCCACAGAAGCTTCGGTAATAAAAATATCCAACGATGTGTCTCATAAAAGGTTGATAAAAAAGGATTAAAAATTAAGGGTGCAGAGTAAAAAATAAAGCCACCATCCAAGGTGAACAGCGCCTTCAGTTTGGTGTACTGTCATTATTGAGAAAAGTGGATTTTTTGTATCAATTTCCAATGATGATTATAGTGACTTTTTTCAAATACTTCCCAAAACTAGTTAGTCTACATTTCGTTTGCAATCGGTAGTCTATGATCGTGCAAAGCAAGCTAGTCTGGTTTCTTGACCCAATTCCTCCACGTCTACAAATTGTTCCGTTTCATCTGAAGAAGGGTCGGGGTACCGTGTGGAAATTACAATCGCCGATGTAAATTTACTGTCGGATTCTACGCCAGTACGCATAGGCCTGCGAAGTACGATGAGTCTTGCAGCTGATGATTTTAACACAGGGCAAGGAACAGTATGAAATCAAGCCCTTTTCTTGAAAATTTCAACTGGACTGAATTCCGGATAAATTAAAACTGAAGTCAAAAACTGCAAATTTAAATGCCAAAAATCGGGGAGGGAGAAACTTATATTGTTGTAGTCATGACATTGCTAAAATAATGGCTAAAAATAATGGCTAAAATAATGATATATATATACATATATATTCTCCATATAATCTTGAAAACTTTTGCAAAAAAAGTCAGGTGAAACTGGCCAGGAATCGCCTCAGATTGCACCACAGAGCATCCAGAATCCAAAATTTTCCGGGGCCCTTAAGCAGGCCCCGGACCCAACGCCGTAAGGGCTTCGCGCTCGTATTTAATAATAATAACAATAATAATAATAATAAAGATTTGTAGCGCGCACATATCTACCCTGCTGGGCGCTTAAGGCGCGAAAACAAAGGGGGGAAAAACATGATTACAAACAATATACAATGTTAGCATAGGGAAAAAAATGTTCGTGTTGGGTGTGCCCCCCGTCTAAAAAATTCCTGGATCCGCGCCTGATTACTGTCTCAGATCGACACTGCAATTGATGGTAAACTTCGAACAGAACAAACAGGTTTTAGAAAAGGGAAAGGATGCATTGACCAAATTTTCACACTTCGCAACATAATTGAACAGTCTCTTGAATGGAATGCCCCACTTTATGTGAATTTCATCGACTTCAAGAAAGCGTTTGACAGCGTACACCGTGACAGTCTTTGGAAAATCATTAGCTCATATGGCATACCTCAAAAGTTAGTGCAAATTATCAGCAGCTTCTACAATCACTTTGAATGCAGCATTATCAATGGTAATACTCTTACTGACTGGTTTCAAGTAGAATCGGGAGTTCGACAGGATTGTATTCTTTCACCAATTCTTTTTCTGATCATCATTGACTGGATTATGAAGAATGCTACTGCTGACAAACCAAGAGGCATACAATGGACAATTTTCTCTCAACTTGAGGATCTTGATTTTGCAGATGACCTTGCGTTATTATCCTCAAAACACAACCATATCCAGGAAAAAACTGACCGGCTTTGTAGATATGCACAACAAACAGGATTATATCGATGAAAAGAAAACTCAAATTATGAAAATAAACAACACTCGACAGAACCCTGTGACAATTAGAGAACAAACTATCGAAGATGTCGGTGACTTCACATATCTTGGAAGCCTTATCAGCAAAGAAGACAGCACCAGCAAGGACATAAAATCAAGAATTAACAAAGCCAGGAATGCATTTGCCAAACTCCGCCCAATTTGGAAATCTCAACAATATAGTCTGAAAACTAAACTTAAACTGTACAACAGCAACGTGAAATCTGTACTCCTTTATAGTTCTGAATGTTGGAGGGAGACAAAAGCTGACATGAACAAATTGTCATCATTTCATAATGGTTGCCTGAGAAAAATTTGCAAAATATTCTGGCCTGTGATAATTTCTAATAATGATATTTACAAGAAAACAAATAGTCAAGACGTTGTAATAGAGATTCGCCGACGTAGGATGAGGTGGTTGGGCTACGTTCTCAGAATGGCACAAAACAACATCCCCAAAGTAGCACTTAGATGGACACCACAAGGAAAAAGAAACAGAGGCAGGCCAAAAACCACGTGGAGGAGAACTGTCTTGTCCAAGCTTGAGAAGGAAAAACTCACCTGGGGAAAGGCAGAGAAGAAGGCAAAGAACAGGATGGAGTGCAGGAACTTCGTTGCAGCCTTATGTTCCAGAGGGGACGAAGAGGATAACTAACTAACTAACTAATTAAAAATACAAATAATAAAATGATGGGTCATCGTTTTAATCATCATCTTACACGAGGCTGCCAATCAGAATCAAGCGCTTTTTCAATATCGCTTTGTATAAAGTTTCTGACATCCAAATTTCACGTTTTTGTTCCTTTAATAACGGTGTTATCTTTCAAAATTTGTTTGCTTTTTAACTTCTATCTTTGGGGGTCTCTTGAGCCAAACACGGGCGATATATCTTTAACTAAAGAGTTTGTAATGTTCCCCCATCAATAGTCTCCTTGCCCATTACTTGTATCCCACAATTATGATTTTAGAGGGGATTACCAGTGCAATAAAACAATCCAATAATTCTGTCAGGCTTATTATAAAATTATCTAATATTTTTTGCATACATTTGCAACCGTGCAAATTAGAATACTTTATAATTCTCCATGAATATATGTTGAAAAAATGTGCATTAGATTGCATCACAGAACATGATCATCTAGAACATGCACACTAAAGGACCCCACAATGTGAGCTTACTTTGCTAACTGGTTAAGATTAAGAAATCATTTTCCAAAATGGACTCAATAAAATCACATTTTATAAGCTGAAATCGCTCACAAATGTTCTCTTACAGCCGCCTGAATGCAATTTTTCTCCGGGACCCTTTAAGCGGACCCTGGACCACACGCCTGCATGAGCTCGCTTTGCTCGCTGGTTTGAAAAAACCTGACCCTGTTTTTGAACATAATGACCCCTACTAAAATAATGTTAAGGACTGTATACTGGTGCCTATATCATGGAGTGAACGGTTGACGTCTACGGCAACTTAAAACCGATGAGTCAGTGGACCCTATGATCATCACTATGTCATTACCGGGACACCCAATCTTTCCGCTCTGCTACTGTATGCTTGGGCATAGAATGCATGTCAAGTTCCCGTTTTCTGACGTACGAACCTACGTACCTTCACCGAAGACTCAACTACACAAGCATAATTCAGATTTAAGACGTTAAGTCAGAACGGTTACAGGTGCACTATTCCTGGACAATTTACAGCATTGGAATATGTCTCACATAAAAAATTCCGTTCAGTTACGGAATCTAATATTCCAATACAATACTAACGACAAGATCATGCGTGCAGTAAACCGATTATGCAAGTTGGTCATATTCACTGTAGGTTTAATGAATGTTTGGCCGATCAACGACAACCGTATGTCTTGGCATAGTACCGGTACCGAAGCTGCAACCTGTCACACCTCAACTTCTGCCAAGCGTATTCATGACGGATGAAACGTTGTCCAAACTTCGGAATACAATATGCAAAAGGTACAGCTTTCTTTATCATGAGATTTTGAAGCCTTTGTAGAACAAGTAGGCCTAGGCCTATTATATTTTCAGTATCGTGTACATGATTTGACCAAATGGGGGTCACCAAACTGCGCCGACTTGACTTATTTCTGTATATTCTAAACTGAGTACAAGGTGACCGACTTGTGAGTATGTCACTAGGCCTATTACCATCAACTTTAGGCGTACTATAACTACCAATGGACAGCTAGATGTTCGTTCCTTGCATTTAAAGATGCAACCTTGTCTTGCTTTTCGTGATCTTAAATGTATATTTTAACTGATATTTGACTGATATTTAAAAAAATTGTTGGCCCCTGAACGCATTCTTCATTAGAGCGCTATTTTCGCAAAGCACAAAATGAGTGAATAATGAACGCGTGACACGACTGTATCCTCCCAAATAATTCATATGGCGCGATTAGGGATGTTTATGTGAATTGTGTCTTATAACTTAGTGGGGAGTGGGTACTTTGATGGGTGCAGTTAAGCACCTAACTTATCAAGATGCTTGAGATTTAAGTGCATTCTTAAGTAACTTTTTAACCGTAAACCTTTTAAGACTGAAACGAATCTTGTGGTCAAGTCGTACTTGCCAATGATGATTGCACAGTGTTTCACATCGGGATCAAAATCTCGGTTAAAATATACCATGTAGGCCTACATTATAAGCTCACGAAAAGCAAGCCGAGGGTGCATATAGCCTATAGCCTGTATCAAAAGAATAAAATGGTCCAAGTTTTACATAGGTTTACAACTATTTGGTATAACTATTTGATGGTATCAATGGCGAATAAAGGGGCGACCAAGGAGGAGGGTTCCCCATTTGGGTTTCCCGCAGTGCGTGTAAATTTACCATACATTTCTTTGTGTACCACTACCCATTTTTGTACTGTGCATCTCCTCTTTTTCGAGACCATGGATCCACACCTTGACGATATTAAACATCCTAACAAATCCTCTCGTCATGTATATAGTGCTGTCATCATCAGTTAAGGCTGAGTTGTAATTAAACATTACTGAATTAAACATATAGGCCACAAAAGGCTCCTGTTTCTGGTCCCCGTGCGCGTCGCCGTACGGTACTTAGGTGTATGGGAAATTTGGTCTGGTTCCAATAACCGCGTGTACTTGTATCGCTTTGTCTTAATACAAGTGAAATGCGATAGCGTACAGTTATACATTCAAGTTATGGCGGAAATGGACACATACTTCGGGAATGGGATGACTCGGCTCATCAGACATCCGGTTGCTAATTGTATATAATCAAGTTGTTATTAAAATAGACACATACGACGACCTTGATATTGTTTTTAAACAACATATACTACTCAAAACAATTTAGGGAACACCGGAATAATCTCAAGATCATTTATTTCAGATAAACACAATGTTTCACAGAATTGATGAGAAACAACTGCACAATGAAACAGATGATAAAGGATACATGTAGTGATTACACATTTCATGACATGACTACTGAAAGAGAAAGGGGGTTGCAAATGAAAATCCCGGTTCATGGAACATTTCAAACCTATTTGGTGTTAAAAATCCGGTGTTCCCTAAATTGTTTTGAGTAGTACATATTCTTCATAAACAAAACATAGGGATTTGTTTTAAACATAAACATTGCATGCACAGTAAGTAAAATAAAATCCTAATTAACGACAGATCTTATTAAAGACCTAATAGAATAATGTATAATACATTGAGCGCTCTCAATAAGTTGTTTAGGGGTTGCACGCATTGGCATCATTTATCTTAAATGATGAGCAAGTCTTATTCATGGACGCACCTTATTCATGAGAACGATTGTCATAGAGTATAGACTAGAGTAACTCTGGTCTATATTTCAGCTTACACTTCAGCAATCGCTGAATGATAATAAGTAACTTTTTGCATATCATAAATTTTTTACTGAAAATATTTACAGGAAGCTTAACAATTTATTATTATTATTCTTATTATTATATTATTATTATTATTATTATTATATTATATGAGTTGTTCTCATGAATAAGGTGTGTCCATGAATAAGACTCGCTCATCATTTAAGATAAATGATGCCAATGCGTGCACCCCCTAAACAACTTATTGAGAGCGCACAATGTATTACATTATTCTATTGGGTCTTTAATAAGATCTGTCGTAAATTAGGATATTATTTTACTTACTGTGCATGCAATGTTTATGCTTAAAACAAATCCCTATATTTTGTTTATGAAGAATATATGTTGGTTAAAAACGATACCAAGGTCGTCGTACGTGTCTATTTTAACAACAATTTGATTATATACATTAGCAACCGGATGTCTGATGAGCCGAGTCATCCATTTCCGCCATAACTTGAATGTAACTGTACGCTATCGCATTTCACTTGTATTAAGACAAAGTGATACAAGTATACGCGGTTATTGGAACCAGACCAAATTTCCCATACAATGGTGTTGGTTCAAATGCTTGAGTTTTAGTAGAAAGTGATCTTAGAAATCTGTATTACTTTATTTCTTCAGATGTGCAGCTTTCAAGCAGAAAATATGTAGTGATTTCAGCAGCAAAGATGTGTGTCATTTGCTTTGCGGATGCAACAATTACAGCAATAAATGTTTGGCTGCTGGTGACTGCGCATGTCCGCTTCCTCGTGACGAAGGTACGGTATATGCCAACACGTATAGACCGCGCCGATTAAAGGGAGGTTAACAGTACTTCTGGTAAACTACTTCGACGATTATACTTTAATACTTTCTTTGAATCTGAATCGAAATATAAACTATAATAATAGCCCATGAAAGTTCAGCTTATATGTCGGTGTCAATCATGAGGAAATCATAGTCAGAAAAGAATACATCTATCGACATTTTGCCAAAGGTGTACAATCCCTTTAATGTGAAGGTACACATTGATAATGATTTCTAAGGGTTTGCTATACACAAACAAGTGTATATAATGTACGGTAGGTAATAGACTTCTGATAACAATTTCATAGGGTGGGTGGGGACTATTGTAAGTATGAACACCATGGAAGAATACAGTTGACACCACAAGTTATTTTAACACCTTATTTTGTGCAGGGTATATATTGCACACCTTGGGGCATAATTCTGCCTTGCTAGTGTGACAACTTTAACTTTGAACTTTTCATAAATGTGAGGACCAACTGAGATGAAGAACTTACATGTTTCTGTTGATCTTCATCATGAAGGATATGAATGCAGCCTGACCTTTTACCTTTTCATGAATAGAATTCTACAATGCATTTATATATTCGTGACCAAGAGTTGATCTTTAAAACTATTTTCTTCCAAAAACAAATCACTGTCGATTGATCAGCACAAACGTCGAATCCTGAAAGAAAAACAAATAATTTGAAAATAATTATCACACATGACCGCCCCATGCGCATATAATTGTTTGCTAAGGGAGGGAAGACCGAGATAAATTGCTGGTGATTTCGTTTGAGACATTAGGCCTCCCATGCAGCTATTTTGGATTTTATTTAAAAAAAAAATTTCTTTAGTACACAAAACTACGCCTATCATTAATAGCTTTGGCGGCAGAACCGTTAGCCCATATCTCTTTCTATACGGTTACTATAATTTATGCGCTCATGCAGCCTGAACTTCACACTATCGTTTGAAGAGAATATATCATATCATTTCATATGAGTTTTGTTGTTGGTTATTCTCAATAACAGGTTGTCGACGAGGGAGTGTGGCAGTATGTGAGTTTGATGATGCAATGGTGTGTTCAACAAGTAAAAATGTATGTCTCCTCTATGATGAAACTCGTATACATTGTGAATGCTTAGAGGGATGGACCGGAGTTAACTGTCAAACATGTGATCAACAAATATCCGAGTACGTCATAAACGAGTGTTTGATCTTCAAGAGAAATTAAATATAGGCCTAGCTCTATACTGGGATCGAAATGTTTCTGGGATTAATGATACTTTGACGTGTATAACAATTTGCAATATATAGCAGCCACTACAAATTTCTTTAATGTTACTCTTATTCTGAATATTTATTAGCCCGTAGAAGGAAACCAAACATACAAAATGTTCTGCATGCGCCCACATGAACAGTTATATAACTGAGATTTCCACTTAAAAATCATACAATGGAAAACAAAAACATTAATGTCGTCATAAATATTGTTCTCATGTGTTAAAATTAGCGACCTATTAGACATCAAAAATGGAGATCGAAGGTATGGAGGTAATTCGGCCCCATGCTTTAATTGTGTTGGACTTAGGCCTAAACACTTCAATTTACTTCTTCTGTTGACATACTGTCCTCACGCTGAATTTCTGTCAGAAAACATTGTCGCATTTTCATAATTTTCTCAGAAACGTCTTGACCAATCGAGCTGTATCCTTCATTGTAGTTCGAGTTCTAGTATAATTATAAAATTAAACGAATGAAATAAAGTTTAATTGGAATTCTACCGAGTCTATCACCGACACTGAAGGACTTGCATGAGATTACACTTTCCACCGGAGTGATTGGTCACAGTTGAGAGAACATGAAAAGATGTTCTATGTATAAAAGGGCCCACCATGCCTAATACGCCTCAATACATTTTTCATCAGAAGGAACTAAATTGCCCGGCTCTAAAAAGAAGGGTGGGTCAACTAAATTGTAAGTTGCAACCCGATGTGGTGGGAATGTAAGTCCTTCAGTGTCGGTGATAGACTCGGTAGAATTCCAATTAAACTTTATTTCATTCGTTTAATTTTATAATTCTACCTCGTCATCACCTCCACTTCGGACTTACATGAAATTTTTAGAGCACAGAGACGGGCAAGAACATGTGTAAACGACACAAGAGTTTTACCATATCAATAACATAATTATTAGCTCAATTCTCAGGTTTGTAAAAAAAAAATTACCTCACAAGTAAAAATTTTCATTTATGAACATAAAAGAATGAAACTCGTATTTCATGCGAAAGTGACCAACCTACTTGGTTGTACTTGTCAAAATTGCCTCTGCAAAACTGCGATCTGTTTGCTTGACTGGCTTATTATAAAACTTAGCAAAAGTACTAGGCCTACTCCTTGCCCAATTGGCAGTGCTTAAAATAACATTCAGTGGTACTCCATTCTTAAAAACCGCACAGCATGCAGCAGATCGAGTACTATGTGCTGTGAACTTGGTTGTGTCAACACCAGCGTAAAACAACGTGTTTTTGATCCAGCGAGAGATTGTCTCGGACCCTACTTGTTTATGGGGTGACGCATAACTTAAAAACAAACATCGTTGCTGACTTCGTATGGGTTTCGTGTTAATTAAATACTGTTTTAGAGTCGTAATGACACAAAGTTGGTCATCATGGTGATATTTAGAGAGCACCAAACTAACAGGCGGTTTGCCAATCTTACTGGTTTTTGTCAACTTAGACACAACAAAAGTAATTGTTGTAACAGTTACCTCAACTTCGTCTAAATTAAGTAGCGACAAAGTTCGACATCTTTGTCCGGAAATCAATGCAATAAGCATAACTAGCTTCATAGTAAGTTCTTTTAATAATAACTTATCAGATGGACCTAAATTTTTAGGTATTGTAAAACAACATTAACGTCCCATGTAAAAGTATATCTGGGTAATGCAGGTCTTAAGTTAAAGACCCCCGCCATGAATCTTTTTATCAGCGGGTGAGCTCCAATCGGTGTCCCGTTTATAGGGGCTAGTATCGCTGATAATGCACTACGTAGTGTGTTCAGCGTGCTGTAGCTACTGCCCTTGTCAAATTCCTCTGTTAAGCAGTCTAGAATCGTCGCTACAGTCGCCAGAAGTGGATTACCTTTGTTCGACTACAGAAAAGAACCCATTTTTGGATCGCTGATCGGTAAGACTTCTTGGTTGAAGTCCGCCAGGATGCGATGATAATGTTGGCAGCGTGCTGCGAAATTCCCTGGCTTTGCAGGGTTTTCCTGACAAATGGCATGCTATCAGTTGCAGCCGATCTCGCCATGGGTGTAGTCTACCTGAGGAAGAGAGTGAGAGTAAATCAGATCTTCGTGGCAAAATAATTGGTTTCTTCACAAGCAGTTTAAGCATCTTGGGATACCATGCTTGCGTATGCCACAGTGGAGCAACGAGTATGGCTGTTGACTCGTCCGAAATTCAATCTTCGTCAAGACTTTCCCAATGAGGCAAAACGGGGGAAAAGCATAGACTTTATAGTTTGACCAGTCTCGCGTAAACGCATCATTGTGAAAGGCACTTGGATCAGGTTTCCACGATACAAAAGGGTGGATCTGATGGTTCAATCTTGACGCAAACATGTCAATATTAGGTTTCATAAATATATTAATGATCTTTCGGAAAACATCTGGGTGTAATTTCCATTCAATATCTTCGTGGAATTGACGTGGTGCAAAATCAGCACTCACGTTCAATACCCGGTAAGAAGGAGACGGACAGCCATATCTTTCTATTCAAGCACCAAAGCCAAATTTCCCTATAGCCAGTTCATTTAACTGCAGGGAGTGCGTGCCGCCAAAAATTTTTATGTTTGATACGGCAGTTGTATTATCCGATTTAAGATGTACGTGGATGTCCCTATGTTTACTGAAAAGGGACTGTAAAGCAAAAATGCAAGCCTGTAGTTCAAGGTAACTGATATGCAAGACGGCTTCTTCAATTGACCATTGTCCCCCTAACATATGCCCATTACAATTGGCACCCCATCCATTGTGAGATGCATCAGTTTCGACAATGAAATCGGGCTTGTTTCTGTGAATGGGGGCACTAGCATACTGTATATTAGTAAGCCACCAATTTAAGTCTGCCTTAGTTTGGCTAGACAATGACATTCTTGCTTCAAAATCTTTGCGATTTGCAGTCAATGCTGCATTTTTCTCAGATTCAATAGATCTTCTGAATAATGTGCCGTACGGTACAGCTATGTCACAAGAGACCAAAAGGCCCACTACACGGGCAACATCCCGAATTTTTGGATGATGGGCTATAATAATGTTTTGAATAGCCGTTTTAACTTTCCTCATTTTCTTTGGAGGAATGGTAATTGTCATGTTGATTGAATTTATCATAAACCTCAAAAACACAATGGTCTGCGTGGGTTGCATGACAGATTTTGTAGTATTGACTATAAATCCTAATTCTTGGGTGAGGGCTACTCGAGCCGTAACATTGTTTTTACATTCTTCAGTTGTTGCACCTATCAACAAAGAGTCGTCAATGTAGTCACAAGACTCATGCCCAATTAGTCTTAAAGAAGCTACCAAAGAGGTTTCATTATCTTTGTGAATACCCTCGGTGCACAGGCTAACCCGAATGGCAGCAAGCAGGTGAATTCGAACAATTTGTTCTGCCACTTAAATCGCAAATATTTGCGGTGGTTTTTGGCAATTGGTACCGTAAAGTATGCATCTTTAAGATCGATTGATGCCATAAAGCACTGTGGTCGGATTAATTGTAGTGCAAAGTGAATCGTTTCCATTTTGAAGTGGATATAAGTCACCGATTTATTCAACTCGCGAAGGTTGATAATTGTGCGAAACGACCCGTCTTTCTTTGGACGGATGAAAATGTTTGATACAAACTCGCCATATTCATGGGTAGCTCCTTTTTGGAGAAGTTTATCAATTTCCTTCGATATAATTTCAATCTCATTGGAGGCAAATTTAATTTGTTTAGGTGGGAACAATTGAAAAGGCTGTTTTCCGAATTCTATTTCATAGGGGGTCATGCCTATGTTCCCTCAGCCCTATGTTCCCTCAGCCCTATGTTCCCTCAATGCCTAACATTTTTTAAAATCCAAATTAGGCCCTATGTTCCCTCAACCCTATGTTCCCTCAACCCTATGTTCCTCATCCCAAAATAGACCCTATGGTCTATTTTGGGATGAGGGAACATAGGGCTGAGGGAACATAGGGTCTATTTTGGGATGAGGGAACATAGGGCTGAGGGAACATAGGGCTGAGGGAACATAGGGCTGAGGGAACATAAGGCTGAGGGAACTTGAGTACGGTCCCTTTCATAGTGCTGTATCGCATCTAGAACCCACTTATCTGACGTTATCTCTTGCCATTTGGTTACAAATTGTGCTAATCTACCTGCAATTGCGCTAGATTGAATATATGCACACTTTTCGCTTACCAGTGTGGTTGCAGAAGCATTTGGGCTTACTTTGCCGTCTCCACATCTTGCCGTGGTTTGGTGTTCCACCGAGTGCCTCAGCGTTTGGTGTGGCGTTGATAGTTTAAATAACCACCTCTCCTGAATTGGCTTTGTTTAGGAGCGTATTTGTCGTTTCCTCGGAAAGTCGACAACCCAACTTTGTGCCCAATTTTGTTGGTCTGTAGTATATCCTTGCATTGTTGGGGTAAGTCATCACCAAATAAAAAAAAACTGTTATGGGCACATGTGGTGAGCAAAGACCAGCAAATTGTCTGTTAAGATCGGGTTTAATCAAATCCCGTCTTCGCATATTAAGTTCTTGGTTGGCATATCCAATAATAGCCACCGCATCCAGCAACTTAGTGATGTCACCCTTGAAATCAATGTTTCCCTGAGTGGACGGGTCAGTGGCGGTGGGTCGGGACATAAGTGAATTTATTACCTCGATTACGGGCACAATTCCCTTAAGAAGTGACTGTTGCACCTTCTGGAATTTTATGTCCTGAGAGCGGGTCCTGAGAGCTCCATACCTCTGGGTTTACCCGTGTGCATTCCAAATTCTTGACGTTGGTCGGTCTTTGGATAGCCTTAAGTTTTTCCCCTGCCTTGTCCTCTGGCAGTTTATGGCGGACCATTTTGTCCACCACCTTGGCCAATTTGTCATTGACTGCCTCAGCAGTCGGTGCGTCTTCCGCATACAGTTGTTCGAAATTGTTCAGCAACTGGTCGTCCTGGCCTATGGCTCGTGATCCTTGCTGGCTCTCTTGAAAGAGCTCCTCTATGGCCTTTGAGGCACTCTCGATCTCGCTATCGGATTCTGAATCCGACAGCAGTCTAGGCCGCTTGGCGGGTCGACTGAGGATCACTGTTTGCATGTTTTCAATGGCCTCGGCCATACATGCAAATTTCTCTGAAACCTCTGCAAATTCTTGCCGGGAAACCGTGTCTGAAGGAGTCGTTGAGCGCTTAGGCTTTCGGCCCTTTCCTTTCGGTTTTCCCGAATATGGCAATTGATGAAATGTCATCTTGCTCTTGTCCCAGGTTTTCCTGGGTCTCCATTGCATCTGATGGGCCAGCCATCAACTCAAGAAAATCTGATTCCCCGATGCTGTCCGCGGTGCATATGTGCCTATACTGTATATATATACCCGTAATTGTACTCACTCCGGCACAGAAAAATGTATTGAGGCGTATTAGGCATGGTGGGCCCTTTTATACTTAGAACATCTTTTCATGTTCTCTCAACTGTGACCAATCACTCCGGTGGAAAGTGTAAGCTCATGTATGTCCGAAGTGGAGGTGATGACGAGGTAGAATTATGAATGTACACTTGTGTTTGGATCACAAACATGTTATGTGCATTTTTGTCAATTTTGGGGTTTTAATAATATTATGTAACACTCTCTAGATGATGTACACATCAGATAAACGCCAATGACATACATTGATGGTGAAAATTGCATGAGAAGTAAGTGCAAATGCACATGAACAGAAACCGGATTTTTGACAATGGCTCTAACCTTGAATCCTGTTTTTCTGAAAACTCAAAAAATTAATGTACTTGACATGGTGTGTTCCAAGCACTCGATTTGTATATACTTGGGCTGTAATACCAGTTCTTTTTTCTTTAGTTGCAGTGTGGTAGACGATAAATCAGGTGGATCTGCGGATTCAGCCGGTGGATCTGCGGATTCAGCCAGCGGACCTGATATGATGGTTAAAACACTGATAGTAGCCTGTAGTGTGTGTCTCATTGTTGGTATATTGCTGGGCGTCATCTGTGTATGCCGAACAGGCAAACTTGTCTGTGTTACACAAACCATCCGGTAAGTATAGTTAAATATTGCCGGGTATTGCCTCCCATGCCTCTCACTGGTGTGTACCGATCGATATTTAATTAGGCCTTACCTTAGATGACAGATACGCTCCATCAGCGGGGAAAAAGTAAAGGGTTGTGTCACCCTCTCCATTTATTCGGTGAATAGCGAGTCATTGCACACTCAAAATTAAAGTGTTATTGAATAAATCTTAAAGAGTTTGGACAGTGACAACTCTTTATAAAGTTAAATTAAACTCAGTTTAATATTACTTTATACTGATATTCCCATGTTAATTCAACACGTTTTCCAACATTATAAGAGTTGATTCCATATTTTCATTTTTAGAGTGTAAGTGTAACTACAACCTCTCACGATGTGTTCTAAAGATTTTTCAGTTGGAAATAAAATTGTATCCAAATGTTTGTGAATTACAGGAGACAAACAACAGAAGACTTTAATAGTACATCTAAAGATGATGAATCTAATCAGACGGTTCCGCCACAACCAAGACAAAACACTGACCAAGACTACTACAACACTGTCAGCCACAGATATGCCGTTCCCGATAGACGGCCAGTGCCGCCAATACGTCCCTCACCAAGAACCACTGCTTCTGATGTTGGTTACGTGGAACCAAATCATCAACGCCAGCAGACAGAATGTGAACAAAAGGAAAATAACTATTACTTCAAGCTCATGCCATCCTCAGGTGTAGTGACTTACGAAAGTGTTGCTATTATTGTGGAAGACAAGGGCAGCTCTCGGGCCACTGCTTCAGCAGAAACCACGGACAAGTTAAACCACGGACTGGTTAACCAGAACAAAGAATTAGATAAGGGACTTAGATTCAATACAACGACGAGTAACGATAATTACGATCATCTAGAGCGCACAATATTAGGCAAGAACATCTAGGTAGCTGGTCATACCTTTACATGCAACTTACTTGGTGTAAGCTTTATGACGGTGTCTAACCATAGAGCAATGACCTTGGTGTAAAATTTGGTGAGGTGCTATCGCTTTTAAGAATATTGAAATGTTATCCCCACTGTACGTCGGAATGTTGATACCGAACTGTATCAAAATCATATTGAATACGAAGTTCATGTTTGCCGATCGAAATTGTGAATGTATTTTCACTATTTTCTCGTTAAAACACAGGCCTATGAGGCCGCCGTACAGTTCAAACCAGTTGGTTGTCAGGCCATTTCTACAAATGGCCTATGATTTTTATATTAAAAAAACATGATCTCATAGGTAAAAATAACTCCTAAGTCAAAAACATAGGAAAAGGTATGATATTTGGAAGGAGGTGGATGAGAGGATGGGACGCAAAAGTGAGCATTTCTGGTTTGCATATTAAATTACTTTGTTTAATCATTACTCCGGTGATATCACTATACGAACTAGTCTTGGTTCAAAACTGGGTAGTGGTTCGTGATTGTAGCGTTCGTGTAGCGCCGTCAGATCGTGTATCAAAAACATGCAAACACAGTTTTGAGCCAAGACTATACTATACAGCCTACAAACCGTAAAATGGCGTCGCGAAATGCCCCGAACTCGGAGCATTCTTTGAGTTCATTTTGACCGCTAGAGGGCTATGCTACGGATCCATTGTTGTACCCTGGAAAGTGGCGATTCTCGCATGACTGGGAAGAGTTTGTTTATGAATTTGCAAAAAGCCTTGGGATGTACCATCGCTTGCCAGCGAATGACAGTCTTACATTTCGGTGGTCAGTGTTTTCTGTAATCTGGAAGCAACAGTAATTGTTATCATTTATTTATTCAAAACAAATATTTTGGTTTAAAAACATCAAACATGGTAGGTAGCATAAAATATACTGTGTACAACATATTAAAAGACAACATTTGAAAATAAACTGAACAAGAAGGTAACAGGCGATAAAAGATAAAAATAAATAGACCTGCACAATATACTGAACCCACAACATTACAAAAATAGCTACAAATTGCACAACTATCACAAATTTCTAAAATACATATATGAGCTCCATTGATTTAGTTAGAGATTATACAATTCTTTACAGAACTGTATACATACACTGAAAAGATTGTTATTTTATCTTTTTTATTATTTATTTATTTTTTATTTTTTTATAAATTGGATTGTGGATTTTTGAATCTGTCTGTTCTGCACAAAGGTAAATCTAAGCCGTACAAAACTACTTTCTCTCAGTCGCCTATAACTGCACAGCTAGATTTCAGAGGAGGGAGCATAATGTTAACATTTTAATAGTATACTGTAAATGTTTTGTACTAAAGTGCATGTATACAGAAACTTAATCAGACATATATGATTAGGAACACTGGATTTCTTCAAAATACACAAAGTATACAATTTATGTGATGCCCTAGATACAATATCAGTTACATGAATGTCCCATGTACAGTAACACTAATTCATTTGTATAACATAATTTAATTAAGTTAAGACTGAATGAGTTGCTTATGGTGGGATGTACTTACAGTCATTAAAATTAATAATATATTAATAATGATATATTTAAAGGACCACAGAAATAGAGACGTAAATGCCATGGAGATACTAAAATATGGTATTTTTAATGATAAAAAATAAATAGCTCATTGATTTTTAGCGAGCTACTTATAATTTGAAGCTTTTCCGAAGATGACGTCGGCGCTGATTAACACGCCCTTAAAGGGAGCCATTTGCACTGCATCCTGAATGTCTCTATGTGTGACATCACGTAAAGAAGACAGCTTCCGGGAGTGCCAGCCACACAACAGCGAACGCGTTCATTCACATGCCTGCGCTTATATTGCCCACGCTGGAAAATAACATAGAAATGGCTGAATCGTCGTCAGATGAAATTGTGATACTTTACTGAGGTAATAAGTAATAAACTATCTAATGTGTAATTTTCGTTCACCAAACTGCTACCTTTGTGAAAAAATCGATCATTTAGTGACCCAACCTCGGTTGAAAAAAATCAAAATATCATGAAGGTCGCAAAAAAGCACCGTTCCGACCGGAAAATCTAGTCACAGTTTTCATCATCGAATTCTTCTAAAAGTTGTAATATTTTTTGTTATTTTAGTGTAACGTTATAGTGTATTTTTTCATGTATGATTTGTAAATTACGCCGTATATTTATTGTTAACGATGTCCAAAACCCAACATGGCGGCGCACACAAGTACATACATGTAGATCGGACATGTCGGATCCGACTTAACGTTAGTTACCGTTCTCACGTTTTAACGAAGCATCCCTTCGTCGCTTTGGCTTGTCGTTTGAAGGATTCACAGGCTTCTTTATTTTCATTGAAATCTAAGTTTTCTTGAGTCTGGGTGCCTTTGACATCCCAAATTCCCCATGAAGGCTCGTTTCGAAGTCTTCAGCGGTAAAATGATCGCTACATATCACGCTGGTTGGAGACGGCCCGAACCATTATGCCCTCGTCAACCGCACTTTTGTGGCCCAATGTTTTCGTAGTGCCTCGTCTTTAGGGAACCTATGGAGGCTTTCACCTTCGCTACAGCCTGCTACGACACATCTTGTAGACATGATGTATATTTTCAAGGAAATTTAGGATGAAAATATGTATACACATATATTGGAGTTTTGACATAAGCGCATCGGACACGTACACACACAAACACACACCTGTGCATTGCTAGGAAATCGTTCTTTAACTGACGTCACGTTATCACGTGATGCATTACATCACTCAATTGCCAATAAAGTGGGGAGGGGGGGGGGCTTGTGAAGTGGCATAAAAGTCTCCAAAATGAACAGAACAAACTTCAAGTATGAAAAAAAACTAACAAATATCTTGTTTTATTATGCAAAACACATTTATTAAGAGCCATGATGGTTTTTATTTCTCTGATCCTTTAAAGGTATATCTAATGATAAAGATGTATCATTCGGTTTCATTTCACTGCAGGGCTTCGCCTCCAAAAATACAGTGATGTTGTTGCCCTGTAATGTTTTTACCATTGCACTCTGAAACACTAAATAGGTTTTATAACATTACACAGCTAACAATAATCATTTAATAATAATGCATAATAATATATAATCAAACATTAATAAACAGTCCATTTAATAATATTCTGAAACATCTTTGCATTTCTACCATTACATTTTTATTAAAAATATTTCACTGTGATCTTTAAGGACTTTATCAACATGTAAATGTAAAGAACATAAGAATAACCAATGTCTGTCATTTCTTTCAAACATACAAATTATAAAGGAATTGTTAATTGCCAGATAATTAACAAATTATCAACCGACTAAAACTGATTGGTGTAAAGTTGGTACACGTACAATTTATAATGAGAAATAAGTGTCTGCTTTCATCTTGGAGAAAACAGGGATTATGAGGTCGAATTTTTCAAAAAATATTTTTTTACCAAAAAACCAAAAACGTGTAACAGTTTTTCGTTGCTTTCTCAAAAACGTGAGCACCTATTGTGTTGAAACTTCCACAGGTTATCTTTATGATATATTTCTAAAAGACTAGAGGGATGAAATGAACGTACGTTACCAAATACCAATGTTGTATCTTCCCTCCATAATACCAATGTTGTATCATCCCTCCATACATCATCCTTTATACGCATACACGTTTGATTTCTCGTATGATGTTTTGGAGGAATAAGAGTAAAATCATACACACAATCAAAGCTTGACATAAAATTGTTATTTTATCTCAAGAAAATAATTTAATAAAATGTTTACAAACTATTGGTGTATAAAAAATAGTATAGTTTCGTATGCATGCATATTTACAATAAACTCCATTGAGTCAAACATCTGATCAAGAAAAGGGTCAGAACCTGTATTTTAAAGTGCGCAGTGACTCTATACTTTTAAACAAATATATAGGTATTTCTTTTTAAATTATCTTGTATATTAATTTGCTTGTCATTAAATTCCCGGATTGTTAAGTATTAAATATAAACAGTGTAAAATGCTATGGAATAATAATGATTGATTTATCGCAGCAAACGATCGATTTTCTGTCTTTGATATAATTAACCAGCAGGTTTTTGTTTTGTTAGTATACGTTAAGTTAGAAATACCTGTGATATTAGCTTTGTCTGAAAGCTCCATTAACATTCAAGTGTTAACGATTACCACAGTTTTCCACTAAACAAAACAGTAAACAAAAATAATAGCCAATGATTTGTTATTGTTCAGGTAAAAAAACTGTCATACTCAATGATATACCCAAGTCTATCAAGATGTTCAATTATAGGCCTAATACTGGAAAATGAAGGCTCGATGACATTCAGGGTTCGACCTTAGCGGTCGCCCGCTCGCCAAATGCGAGTGAAAACGGCGGCGGGCGAGTCAAAACCCTTCCTTCACTAGCCCGCTGGGCGAGTCAAAATATTGTCACCGATAGGCCTATTATATCAGCCCTGAAATTACACGACGGCATCGACGGCAATTGCCGTCAATGCCCTCACCCTCTGCCACTTTTCACGGCAACGAGTTGCTGTGCTTTTTCCCTGCATTGCCGTTGTGCCCACTTGTTTACACATAGTATTTACTACGTACATGTACATGTACATGTACATGTACATGTACATGTACTGTACATCCATACTATAATGATCGGAAAGTCGCCATCTTTGTTAGTGCAAACACGGGGCGCCGCCATCTTTGTTTCAGGGCGCCGCCATCTTTCTTTCAGGGCGCCGCCATCTTTCTTTCGGGGCGCCGCCATGTTTCGCGTCAACTGGCGCCCGCACCCTGCTGAATTGATGCGTCCTGGGGTCAATTTCGGGGTACCCGTGGGTTGGGGTCTGCGTTGTTGGTGTTCCGACGTCTACCCGCGAACACCCGCATTGGTCGGCCATTGCGTGGTTGGGGTCTGCGTTGGTGTTCCGACGGCGTTTCATACCCGTCGACGTCAGGCATGGGTTTTTTTTTCGGGGTACCCGTGGGTTGGGGTTTGCGTTGTTGGTGTTCCGACGTCTACCCGCGATTGCGTGCAACGGCAGCCGGACACCCGCATTGGTCGGCCATTGCGTGGTTGGGGTCTGCGTTGGTGTTCCGACGGCGTTTCATACCCATCGACGTCAGGCATGGTTTTTTTTTGCGGCGTTGCCTTCGCTGTTTTGCATTTTCGTGCATTATGGGACATTCCGCGTACCGGACACCGCTTACTCTGGTTGATGGGGTCGGCACTGGTGTTCCAACGTCTCCCCGCGATTATGTGCAACGGCATACTAATATAGCGTATAGGCCAGGCGGAGTACCATTTTTAAAGCATTGTGGCAAGTTTGCAGCAGAGATCGCCAGTCTTTCAATTTGCCTTCGCTGTTTTGCATTTTCGTGCATTCTGGGAAATTCCGCGTACCGGACACCGCTTACTCTGGTTGATGGGGTCGACACTGGTGTTCCAACGTCTCCCCGCGATTATGTGCAACGGCATACTAATATAGCGTATAGGCCAGGCGGAGTACCATTTTGAAAGCATTGTGGAAAGTTTGCAGCAGCATGCAGCATGCTCGATCTACGTATTCATCAAAGTTTTGGAGTACGAGTCAATGCGGTAAGACTAATTTCTGTCACTTTTTCACTCTTTTCTCTCACATTTTCCTTTTTTCCCTCCTTTGTACTCTTTTGACTAAAGTATAGGCTATACATCTTAATAATCCTGCCTGACACTAAAACAATGTCATTATCATTAACGTTACTTTTCTCACAACTGTTTCTTAAACATTTTCTATTTCAATTATTTCACATTTACATTGTATTATTATTATTATGTCATTATCATTAACGTTACTTTTCTCACAACTGTTTCTTAAACATTTTCTATTTCAATTATTTCACATTTACATTGTATTATTATTATTATTATTACTAATGTAGACTGGACATCAGAGGGAAAGTACATATCTGCAATGTACAACCAATCACAAGGCCATACACAATATACCATGTTAGAACACAAATGATATACGCAACGTATGGCAGAACAAAAGTGAAATACAAAGTGTACAAGGCCCAAGACACCCAGAGTACATGAAAGAAAGAATGGACAAAAAATAAACAGAAAATTAAGGCAATCTAGAGAATAGGAAAGTATTAATGTGAGATTTAAAAGAATTTAAACTATCAGACACATCAAAAATCATGTTGTCTAAACTATTTCAAAGTTCAACATTGCTTGGAATGAAGGACCAAGAATACTGATTAGTCCTACAGCGAATATACCTCAAAGCATACTTATGTAAAGAATCTGTCAGTCGGGTACTCCGAACCCTTTCAAAAGGCATGGGAAGACAGGAATTCAGGGAATGGTTGGTTCTGTTCCAAATCTTATAGAACAAGGCTTATACTCCCAACTTGACGACGATGAGAAAGATTACATATTATATTTCCTGATGAAAGGAATGAAGCATTGCGCACAACTCTATCAAGCAGGTGAAGATGACTGGGGGCTGCCGATGCCCAGACAGGAGCGCAATATTCCAACACAGGCAGCACAAATGACCAAAAGCACCGAGAAGTGATTGTAACCACTTCATTCTTATATTTAGGGATTAACCACGTCAACCAAATATTTGCACACTTAAGAATGTATGATCATGATATCAACAACAATTACTACTTTCAACCACTCAATCAGCTAATTTATTTCGATCTCTGACATCCACTTTTTTTCTTTTTACAGCATCCTGTTCTCCATTCATGTCTAATTACAATCGACCAACCAAAGTATCATGCATCCTGGACACAAAACGAGATGCAAACTACCCTTGCCATATGTTTATCTGTTACAGTTGACAATTATTTGTTTCCTAATTGGATTTCAAGTACACATTGGCTGTACAGACAAACAACCCTTCCCAACGTCAATAAGATTGCACTTCTCCCCAACCAGTGCTTCACGTCTGACATATATTATGGATGTACAACAAATAACTCATCAAAACAAAAACACCAACACGATGTCTCCATCTGACCATAGTTATGCAAAGCATGGCCACATTTCTACTACATCATTACAAGATCAACAACATTCCGTATCAAGTCTTCCAACACAATACGAGATGCACAACCATTCTGAACAGTTTCTGCATCACCATGATTATGTACGACATCCATCACAACGCATTTTATCTCCCTCCCCAAATTTGACTTCATCTGTACAAGTGTTCAATCCATCGACTCCAAACAACAAACTCCGCCCTTCTACAGTATCTTCACTTCAAAATGAGATGCACAACCATTCTGGACAGATTGTACATGACCATGATTATGTACTTCATTCACCACAACGCATCATATCCTGCTCCCGAGATACGACTTCATCTTCAGAAGTACTCAGTCCATCAACTCCAGATAACAGCCACAACCCATCTGCACTGTCTTCACTTCAAGGCGAAAGGCCCAACCCTTCTGGACAGTTTTTACATGACCATGATTATGTACTTCATTCACCACAACGCATCATATCCTGCTCTGGAGATTCTACTTCATCAGTGCTCAGACCATCAACTCCAGACAAAGGCAACAACCCATCTACAGTGTCTTCACTTCAAGACGAGACGCACAACCGTTCTCGACAGTTTGTACATGACCATGATTATGCACTTCATTCACCACAACGCATCATATCCTGCTCCCGAGATTCTACTTCATCTTCAGAAGTGCTCAGTCCATCAACTCCAGACAACAGCCACAACCCATCTGCACTGTCTTCACTTCAAGGCGAAAGGCCCAACCCTTCTGCACAGTTTTTACATGACCATGATTATGTACTTCATTCACCACAACGCATCATATCCTGCTCCCGAGATTCTACTTCATCTTCACAAGTTCTCAATTCATTAACTCCAGACAAGAGCCACAACCCTTCTACACGGTCGTCATTTGAAGGTGGTTCAACAATACAGGTTCAAACCTTCCCCGTCCCATTTGAAAGCCAATGTACTCCTTCAACTGTGTGCAATTCTGCAATTGCACTCCATCAAACTTCTTCACAGGTACAAGCCACAGAATCTACCTTGACCTGTCACTCAATCAATACATCTTCAACTTATGCCACAAGTACGACTTCCACCCAACACTTGACACCAACATCTGCAACAACTCAAGTATATAATTGTGCAAGACAAAACATTGACTGCTTCCAAGAGAAATGTTTCCCTCAACAACCTTCAACGCCACACACACTGTCATGGCCTCAGACATGTCAACAAATGGATGTTGTATGTCCAAGTTGTCAAGCAAAGTTATGGAGGGGTGAACTTTCTTCTACAGGGACATTCGGATTTTGTTGTAGACAAGGAAAAGTTCGATTAAGATGTACACCTCCACCCCCTGAACCTTTACTTCAATTTCTCACTTCCACCAACCCTGCTCATATTTCATTTAGACGAGACATCCGCAAGTACAATAATGCACTTGCAATGACTTCTTTGGGCTGCCATGAACAAACCATTCCCGGACAATGGATGCCTACTTTCAAAATACAGGGACAGATGTACCATTTAATAGGCTCACTTCTTCCTGCAGAAAATCAAGCCCCATCATTTGCGCAGATCTTCATCCATGACACAGAACATGAACTAGAAAATCGCCTTCGAGGTATTTCTGTAGATCAAAATCAACTCCACCAATTGCAACAAATGCTCCATGCATGCAATCCATACATAGCATCACTCAAAACTGCAGCTGAATTAGATCCTGCACCAGATATGTCACTCATCATTCATGCTGACCACAAACCGCAATCTGCTCATAAACGGCAATATAATGCGCCCACATCCAGTGAAATTGCTATACTGATACCAGGTACTACTGAACAACCAGCAGGCAATAGAGACATTATCTTACACCACCGACAAGGAACGCACCAAAGAATACATGCAACACACAGAAGCTATGATCCCCTTCACTATGTTCTACTCTTCCCACAAGGTCAAGATGGATGGAGCTTAGGACTAAAACAATGGGATACAGTCAACAACACTCAGTCATCACGGACATTGACAATGTTAGACTTCTACAAGTATCACCTCATGGTTCGCAATCACCAGGAGAACTGTTTACACCGCTCTGGAAAATTGTTCCAACAATACATAGTTGATATGTATAGCAAAATCGAACAAACACGCCTTTCTTGGATAAGGCATAACCAAACTCAATTACGAGCTGACACATACAGAGGCTTATGTGACGCTATCCATGCTGATGAAGTACAACGTGCTGGCAAATCAGTAATCCTTCCTTCATCCTTTGTGGGTAGTCCCCGTTATATGCACCAGAAGTACCTTGATGCCATAGCAATCGTCAGGAAATTTGGCAAACCTGACCTGTTCCTCACATTCACCTGTAACCCATCATGGCCAGAAATCACAACTGAACTTCTGTCAAACCAGAAGCCCCACGACAGACCAGACTTAACCACTAGAGTTTTCAATCTCAAATGGAAATCTCTCCTAAGTGACATACTCAAACATAATGTTCTTGGAAAAGTCATCGCTCATTGCTATACCATTGAATTCCAAAAACGAGGTCTACCTCATGCTCATCTACTTCTCATTCTCCACCCAGACAGTAAACCAATGACACCAGACGACTATGATCACCTAACAACTGCCGAACTACCAAACCCAATTGTCAATCCCTCTCTCTTCAAGATTGTCACTTCAACAATGGTTCATGGTCCATGTGGTCACCTAAACAAGAACTCCCCATGCATGATTGACAATACTTGCTCTAAAGCTTATCCAAAAAGTCTCTCCAACGAAACCCACACAGGAGATGATTCATATCCCATCTACCGACGTCGCAGCCCATCTGACGGAGGTCATACTGCATCCATCTCTATCAACCACCAACAACAACTAACAGTCAATAATTCATGGATTGTGCCCTACAATCCATTCCTCCTACTGAAGTATCAAGGGCACATGAATGTCGAAATATGTAGCTCCATCAAGGCCGTCAAGTACCTGTATAAGTATATATACAAAGGCCCAGATCGCATAGTCGTCAGTATTGGCACCAACCATGAATCAACCACTGCAACCACTCACACTGATGAAGTCTCCAAATATATAGATGCCCGTTACATAAGTGCCACTGATGCAATCTACAGAATCTGCGAATTTAATCTCACCGGCCGCCAACCAACTGTCATACAATTGGCAGTTCACTTACAACATGAACAAACCATATGTTTCAACCCAAATAAAGACCACACCCCCATCCTTCAAGATCCACCTAAAACAACACTAACACAATGGTTTGCACTGAATACATCAGACACCTTCGCTGCCACACTTCTATATCCTGACATTCCAATGTACTACACATGGAACAAATCAAAGAAGACATGGACCAAACGTAAACACAACTCGACCTCACAAACTAATCTGGACATGTGCTCAACCAATACAGTAGGACGTCTATATGCTGTGCATCCATCCCAAGGCGAGTTGTTCTACTTAAGACTACTCTTGCATCACATCCCTGGACCAACAAGCTTCACAGACATCAAAACAATCAATGGCACCACTTGCACGACCTACAAAGCAGCATGTGAACAGTTAAATCTTCTAGACAGTGACAACGAATGGGACAAGTGCCTACATGATGCTACTGAAGTTGCTTCAGCACAATCTCTACGTAACCTCTTCGTCACACTTTTGGTATTTTGCCAACCTTCAGACCCACTTCAACTTTGGCATAAGTATAAAGACCACTTTGCAGATGACATCACACATCGCTTCAGACTAGCTGGGTATCAAATCACTTCAGCTGATACTTTGCAACGCATCTACAATGAAGTACTTCTTGATATTCAACTAAAACTACAAAGACAACACAAATCCCTCACCGATTTCAATCTACCAGTACCACAAACATCCTCTCCACTAACTCAGCTGTCTCAATCTATCCGGGAAGAGTTGCAATACAACCCGCAGCAACAACAGAGAATTGTTGATACCAACACAGCTAAAATGACAGCGGACCAAACAACTGTCTTTACAACAATCACCACAGCCCTCCAAACTAATCAGGGTGGCATTTTCTTCATCGATGCTCCAGGAGGCACAGGCAAGACATTCCTGTTCAATACTCTTCTTGCATTAGTACGTTCACAAGGACATGTGGCACTTGCTGTTGCCTCCTCTGGCATTGCAGCCACACTTTTAACAGGTGGAAGAACAGCCCATTCACGATTCAAAATACCTCTCCAAGTACTGGCCAACTCCACTTGCAACATTTCTCCTCGAGACTCTACAGCTGAACTCATACGCCTTGCAAAAATCATCATCTGGGATGAAGCCCCAATGACCCATAGGCATGCATTCGAAGCTGTTAGCCGAACAATGCAAGACATTGTCCAAAATAACCAACCATTCGGTAACAAACTCATAATATTGGGAGGTGACTTCCGCCAAATCCTGCCCGTTGTCCGGCATGGCACAAGAGCCAATATCGTCCAAGCGTCATTGAAAAAATCACCTCTGTGGACAGATATCAACACTCTCACATTGACAACTAACATGAGAGCTCACTTGACACGAGATGAAGATGCACAACCATTCGCAACATTTCTTCTTCAAATAGGCAACGGTTCTTACCCAACAAACGAAGACAACATGCTTGAAATTCCTGTGACCCTTCCTACTCCTACTGATAATACTGAGGACTTAATATCACACGTCTTTCCTGACCTGCAAAAAAACTACACCGACAAAGAATGGATGTGCTCCCGTGCAATTCTTGCTACAACAAACAAAAGTGTGGATGAAATAAATGAAACAATTCTCCACACACTTCCTGGAGAGTTGCACACATATCGAAGTGCTGACACAGTCCCACTAGACCAGAATCCTACAATGTACCCAGTAGAATTCCTCAACACTTTAACGCCATCTGGGATTCCACCACACCAACTTACCCTCAAGACAAATACGCCGATCATGCTACTGAGAAATTTAAATCCGTCTCAGAGACAATGCAACGGCTCAAGATACATCATAACCAGTATGACTGCCAACCTCATACACGCTCTACCTATTTCAGATGCAGAAGGTTCAACACCCATCCTCATACCCAGGATTCCTATGATGCCAGCAGACAACCTCTTCCCATTCAAATTCTACCGCAGACAATTTCCAGTTCGCCCATCATTTGCCATGACTATCAATAAAAGCCAAGGTCAAACCCTTCAGCAAGCTGGACTTTTCCTTCACAAGCCCGTCTTCACCCATGGCCAACTGTACGTTGCCATGTCAAGAGTTGGTTCTTCCACAGCTCTTAAACTCATGACAACAGAGCACACCAACAACTCCTACTTCACAAAAAATATTGTCTACCCAGAAGTTCTACAGTAGAGTACAACTCCACTTTTGCTTCTCCCACCAATGTTGTCTAAACAATTCACACCCTACCACTCTTCCCATCTCAACCCACCCCCCAACTACTACACACACTCCAGTACTTTACAAGACTACAAATGTTCCATTACCTTCAACAGCCAGTCTGCCACTACCACTGCACCTGGATACCATATCAGCAATCCTCACGTTAGTACCACCTTTCATTTATTAATGTAAACCCCTTCAATTTCATAACTCTAACTTCATTTCTTAATATTTCATTTGACTGACACTACACTCCCTTTACTCTTTAGTACATTCAGAACATTTCGCATTCCATCCCACCATACCTGCCACACTAACACTTTACAACTTATTAACAATACAACCAACACAAACCATATTTCACTAACCTTTACTTAACAATCACACTTCAATCTTTCAAGTACCACAGCTCCCCAAGATCTTCATTGTAATTCAACCTTCCCAATAAAACTGCACACTCCATTAATTTGTGGTATTCGGTCTCTTCCTACAGAATTCCTTACTCCACAAAATGTCGTCTGCTGAAAACACCACACCTCAGAAACTTCCTGTGAACAACGTCCAACTTGCACACAAGGTAAGTGTTTTTTTCCACATAAATTTCCAACACCCATCTTTCAAACCCCGTCCCTAAACAAATTTAACAATCACAACATTAACTTACACCACTAGGCACATAAACATCAAAACATCCATCTCTGCACTGCCACTTTACACACCACGAACTCAGACTATACGTAAGTACACAAATCTTAACATTACTAACTATTTCACAGTAACACTTTCTCATCCAGTTTTGAACAGTACAACAATGTCAACCAACCATTAATGAACACATAAGGTACAACAACTTCATTTGCATCATCTGCTCACCTACACCTATTTTATCCCTGACATAAAACATTCATGCATTCTCCTCCCACAGCTAAAAGACATCAGTATCCAAACACAACATGCTGTGGATTATGCCCTCAAACACATGCAAAGTGAGTCACCTCTACTCCGCTTGACTGCTCATCAGAAATTGACCAAATTAGGAGAAGTCCCGTCCACCCTCAACCACCTAATTGCTTCACTTCGTCGATCACCCGGTAATGTTTCCTGATTTTATATTTCCATATCCAAACATTTACGACCCACATTCCCATTGCATACATACTTTTACAGACATGTATGCTTTGTTTTCAACAGAATAAGGACACCACTACATTTTCACCTTGCTAAAGAACACTTTATTGGAACTTAAAAACTCATATTCGAATATTTCAAGAGCACTAAGTAAAGCAACAACCAAGGCCAACGCACACAATCACCTCTGATGCTTCCAAAGGTTTTACTACTATGCACCAACATCTTCAAATTCAACATTTACACTCAATAATTCACTCCATTTTTATCCATGTTTCTCCAACAGCAACCAAATGTCAAAAGCGACTATTCGTTCCACCATCGCCTACACAAACCATCATTCAAGCTCCACCATGCAAGCTGTTCAAGCACAAACAAACTGGTACGTTACCTCTCATCACCACACCCATCAATAACTTCCACATACACAAAACCATTTTCCTCATGTCTGTCCCAATCCAAATTAATACAACAATTACTTGCACATTAAGAACATACATTTGACAAACTTTTCAACAATGCAACAATAACCACTTCTTCTTCCAACCCATTCTCAACCCCCACATTCATTTAACACTACACACAACACATCAACAAATTTTCCTTCACTTCTTCACAATTATCTTTTCCTAACACTTTATCAACCACAAACTAATATTCAACACACTTTACTACAACTTCTTCATAGTTTAAAACCTACAAACACCACAAAAAAAGCCCCACACTGCTTACTAACACAGCTGCATCTCATTCCCACAAACAAACAATACTCTCCCTATGTATATTTACATTACACCAACATGTATTTACCCTTAACAATTTCACCTCAATCACAACATTACAACCAAAAAACCTCCACTTAACCCTCAACTACCCACACCTTCACAAATCTCACCACATGCTCTCACACTGCAACTTCCCGATAACTCCCACGCTTTCACAACAACTGCCTTTAACATTTCATTTATCATTTATTCTTTCTTACAGATACACTTGCTTCCGCATCACCAGAGATACTAGCAACAGCAGGATGGTCCGACATCGAAGGTAACCAATTTCTCTAACATATACACAACATTTCCAAGTCTAAACTTACATGTACATACACACATCTTCACACCTTCGACAAATCACATAAGTCAAACCTCAAGGCCCACATATATACCAGATCTATCAAAATGAGGCATTGTCCCCACATTTTACTTTTTGCGATATTCATATTAGCTTCAAAAGCAACCCATCAAATTCACAAGCTTCAACACCTATAATCAAGCAACTTTCCTTTGCAAAATCATAAAAATATTACAACAACCATGACACAATATTTTCTCACCAGTTACAATAAATGTTTCCTGAGAACAAATCATTGAACAATTTTAATTTCAGGCAATTAGCACACAAATTCAGTTCACAAATTTTCTTTTTCCCAACAATATTAATCTTCTCACAAAACATTCCTACCACGATAACACAAATCAAGCTGTCAACAACCTGAAAATATATCAATCCGAAAAGTAAATTTTCCAACCATTTCTTTTTTGTTCAACTCTGTCAAATTACACAGAACCCTTATTTACGGACAATGCCTCATTTCAATAGAACAAGTCACACTACATCTATCCCTTTATAAAAACTTCCTTTACACACACAAAATAAACAAACCACATCCTACCTCACCCCTACACAACAAACACATTATGGACTTCCCCATCAACTTCACACCTATTGCCCTCACATACCTTCATAACAATATCAACACTTCTTACAAACATTCACTACCTTCCTCACTACTTATGCACAGACAGATGTCCAACTACTTCTCACTTCCACCCACAAACTCTTTCCCCAACTACAACACCCCAAGTAACTTCTACTGTACTCATTCTTTTTGCTTACAGCAATCGCAGATGAACTCTTCGTTCTTGCTCCAGCACCAACATCACCAACAGAACAACGATGTACATCAATGAAACAACCCGCCTCTCCAAAACAACCTGCCTCGCCCATACAGCCTGCCTCGCCCAAACCCCCATGTCCAAACTCCACAAACTAGCCACAACTACCTTTCTCATTAACTTATCCAAAAACCTCACTTCGAAACAACTATTGCTCCGATAGTTTGCAAGAAATGCAACAACCTTTTCCTGCATCTCCCCTACAAATAACATTGCCTGCACTGCAACACTACCACAAAAAAACCAGGAATTTCCACTATGTTCACAAATAAATACAACTCCACCAAAATTCTACTTTCCCTTCTTCTACATCAACCCTTACATCCGCATTGGTCGGCCATTGGTCGGCCACTACGTTGGTGTTCCTACGTCTACCTGCGATAACGTGCAACGGCAGCCGGACACCCGCATTGGTCGCCCATTGCGTGGTTGGGGTCTGCGTTGGTGTCCGACTGATCGGCCCTTGCATGTTTCATACCCGTCAGGCATGGTTTTTCTTGCAGAGGGGTACTTGGTGATGACATAGCATTTCAAATTTCGTTATCGGATCTTGAGATTCGGTGTTTGAGATCAGTGGTTTAGGTTCATGTTGTGTGTATAATTTTTGTCCAGTGCACCCTCACTTCCGCCATAAATTCGCAGCACGCGGCCGATAGAGTGGGTAGATGTAATTACTAAGGATTGGAATGTGGTTGAGACTAATGAAAGCAAAAGATTTTCACACATTGGTTCATAAAAACAAAAAAATTAAGATCACTACTTGGAAATAAAACTAATCCAAAATGTGTAAAAAGACATCCCATGGGCATTGTCAAATTATTCAAAATGACCACGTACCGAATCTCGATATCCAGTACCGAAACTTCATATTCCAAGATACGGCAGTCGCAAGTTTCGTTGCAACACCACTTACTGGTTGGGGTCTGTACTGGTGTTCCAACATCTCCCCGCGATAATGTACAACTACATACTAAAATAGCGTATAGGCCAGGCGGAGTACCATTTTTAAAGCATTGTGGAAAGTTTGCTTATCTGTATCTCTCTAAATTCATCAAAGTCTTGGAGTCTTAACTGCAATTTGCATAGTGTCCACTGCAACAACAACAACAAACTTTAAAGTTTCTATTTTTCAGGTATTTCCAATTATTACACATGCCAGTTTATTAAATGTACATTTTTTATTCAGTAACAATAACAAACTACCACTATACAATCCCTCGAAATGTGTACATGTATGTATTTTACTATTTCTCCCACAAAACCAGGACAAAACCAGAATAGAGTAGCCCCAATGTAAGCCCTCCAACTTTTGTGAAATTTGCCCAACACGTATACCCAAGACAAAACAAGTGTGAAACGCTCTACCAAACATGGTGGACTTTCTAAAGATTTTCCCACATTTCCAGTTTTGTCATGAATTCCTGTGCCGAAAAAATTCACTAAAGGGCCTGTGTCGTCATGATCACAACAAGTCTGTGGCTAGACTGAATTATGAACTCTCAACCTGTTATTGCACACACACGCGCGCGAGTAGCTGTCACATCACAAACAAATAATAACGGCGCCCTTTCTGATGTGACGGTCAAGGCACGCACATCCAGTAACTGAATGAGACTTCGTTTCTGAGCCCAGAAACAGGCAGACTTCGATCATAACGACACAGCCCCTTTAGATGCCAAACACAAAACGTTTTTCTTAAACTTTTATATTTCAAGATTATCATTTGCTTAAATATTTTTTTACAATGGCCAGTTTTTGCCTCATTTTGCACCACAATACATCTAGATTCGAAAATTTACCGACGCCCTTTCGTAAACCCCACACTTCACGCCCTCAGGTCTTCACACTTCCATCTTGCAGGCATGTATTAGTGTACATGTCATCCAAAATTCTTCAATTTCTCATTTTTTCATGAGGACATTTCTCACACAAAACAATTTTGGGAATCTTTTCTCCCAATTTTGAATATTTTAAAAAGGTTTTAAAAACCTACAGCGCCATGGCAACAATTTAAACTCAAACTGCGTCCTATTTTATATTCAGGGGGTGGGGGCCTCAGGAAACAGTGCAGATTTCATCTGCAAATTTAATGTTATTCATATTTATTTCCCCCTTTTTTCATGACTTGAAGGGGCCATGCAATCAATTTCCAAAAGAGACATTTTGTGCACATATCTGTGTCTGAACTGTACGAAAATACTAGGATACCCGTTTTCTGTGTACATGTATTTCTTTTCAGTACATTTATTTATTCAATATTCACTGTCCTACCATGTTAAAAACCGAGGGCGCTGTTGTGTTATGTCACTTTGACTTTTACATGCCCCCCTCAAAAATTAACCAATCACCAAGCTCATTCTAGAAAATGATGACCCTTGAGTGCCCCCTGCAAATTAGACCCCGTTACCCCATATTACATTACATCAACCAGCAAAGAAGTCGGCACAAAACCCGCAACATTTAATACTCACACATCACCCACACCTAGCGGGTGCCGCGCGAAGCGCGGCATCCCGCTAGTGTACATTCTCACGGGAAAAAATATATCGCCGCCACGCTCGATTGCGGACCGGTGGCTGCGCTGCTAGAACCAAGTTCACGCAACGACCATTTGGGAACAAAATAGTCAAAATTACCTGGTACTCATGACCAAAATGATATAGCGGTTACCAGGCAATATCGGCCGCTTGGTCGTTGTACGAACTTGGCCCTTGCTAATACTTTGGTTGGTGTCAACAGTACCCACAACATAAACACCTACGCCAGGCATTCGCGGGTACCAGCTAAAAATAGCATGGCGCGGCGTTGGGGCGCGTGCAACGTAAATAATACATGCCGAGTCTGTACCTAGACACGCATGCAGCGTGTGCGTGTGCATCGGATATAGCATCGACGCATCGATCGTCGTGTCGCTGTACCGTACGTATGTACATTACGTGGCCAGGGCTTTTGGTGGTCGTCAACATGCTGTCAAAGGGTCGACTAGCAAATAAAAAAAAGAGTGAACTGAATACTGCCACATCCAAATGCATAAAACTTGATGTTTTTTTGGGTTAACATTGTGTTTTTTATTTATTTTTTAATTGGTGACATAAACTGTAATATGTAACTTGTAAGTGTTGCAATACTGTTTTCTAATGTGCCTGATCTTTTCCTCTGTTATTAGAATAGAATCCGTTATTAATTAAAGAAACATTAGTATTGCCTCAGAAACAAATATGCACATAATAATAAGGTAACTGACAACTGTTGTTTATAATGCACGTTCTGATGCAAAATGCCTAAATTACTAAAAACAGTGATTTGATTAAAAGTATTTAAAAAAACATACGGGCGAGTGAAAAGGCTTGCGGGCTAGTGAAAAGTTTGGTTTACTAGTCCGGCCGGCGAGTGAAAAAAAAGTTAAAGGAAAACCCTGCATAATACTGGTGATTGGTTATTATCAAACAGCCTCTCAATTAACTATAGCGTTTGGTATAAAACAACACAAGTATATATAATAGATCAAATCTTCCTGTAAATCATGTTTGAAAATACCAACTTTCTACATTAATAACAATCTTTCTTCGATCAGTCAAGTTAAGATTTTGACAATTAAATTATCCCAAGTATTAGAGTTTTGTCTCCTTGAAAAATCTGCAAGAAAGGGCTGTTCGTGTAATTACCAAGGCAAAATATTTAGTTTACTCCAGTTCCTCTATTTCTAAAAAATATATCTTTCAAGTCATGAACAAACTTATAAAAAACAGTTGCAACACCTAAATGACAAAATGCAGTACGTAGCTTTAAACCTTTTTATCATAACCCTTTAAAATTATCTTCCACGTCATTTATGAAAATCAACACACAACAACTGCAAAACTAAATTTACAAAATGCTGTGCGTACCTATAAAACTATAGTTTTGATGTTAATGAAACGCAATATCAGACGTCAATTAATTTCACTTTGTGTACATAACGTGACGAGGATCTTTCAATATAATACCACGGTTCCTGGGTAGGATCACTGATTAGGCCTATGATCCAAGACATAATCATGAACGATAGAATATGATACAGCGAAGAGCCAATATTTCGTTGCAGTTTTAACGATGTTAGATATTCGTCCACATGTCATATATTAATATGATCATCCACATACCGTCACTTCGTGTAAAATATACACACTGTTATCATGTTTTCACAAAGTGACGATTCCCGGTCATTAGTATAGGTACACACGTCAACTTCGTGGAACACACTTGTGGCGCGACCGTCCGCGTCACTTCGTGAAAACTTAAAATTATGCCGTTCGCATAAAATACACATGCAGTAATACATGCACAAGGCTGCAACTGGTCACTTTGTGAAAACTTAAAACTACAGTTGACTTCAATTTCACAAAAACTTAATTACTTTAATTAGAAAAGGAGAGAGTTTTGAGGATTAAAATTCAGTGAAATGAAAGATAACAGTATTTGAATTCCAAATACTGACTAAACTCATTTTCCAAAAAAGCTCTTTCTTGTGGATTATTTAAAATGCCGATTGCTTGAGCCTTTTTGAGGTATGGTAGATAGGAGGATGCTGTGTTTCCAATTCACACCGTGAACATACATGTACAGTACGTGTAGTAAATGCTGAATGCGTGAGCCTTTTTTGAGATATGGTGAATACAATATCTAGGAGGGCGCTGTTTAGAATTGGGTGAACTTTTGTGTATTTACTCAATAAATACTCAGTCTGACAATCGCCCACCTTTTGTGTCTATCATACTTCGAAAAGGCGAATTACACGGTACTGCTAATGACCTGCACAGTTTGTTTCCGTGTTAGCACAGATCAGTCTGGAAAAAGTAGTCATATGGTCGGAAACTTCTTGCAACAAAATATTTATTTAACAGAAATGTAGTCATATAAGCATAGCTATTATGTATTAAGCAGTTCTGGTCACGTGCCAATTTGGCTGTGCCCCTAAGTCCCGACTCTGAAAATTCAAATTGTAAAAGAAAACCAGTTACGGCTCCTAATTTAGCCTAATTTCGTATCGCAGAGTACACCCATCAAATCCTCTATGTGTGATATAGGCATTATTCTATTTGTACCATGCACTAAATTCTATATATCCTTTATTCTAAATAAAAACAAGTCAATCCACACTCGTTTCTTTACAGAAAATGAAATAAAGCCAAAATTGCATACGTAGGCCTAGATAGTAGATACATAATGTCAATGCACGTTGGTGTGATGTTTGCCACATATTTTAAGCACACGACGTTTATATATATGCAAGAAAGAATTTTTTTAAACTTCACACAAAACCCATGATAACTATCAGGTGCAGCACACAAACAATAGGTAACCACTAGTTCTTTTCAGAACTATTTACTACTCAAAAGAGAATTTCACATGGTGTCATCGCAAACAGTCTTAATAGTAGTTAGTTAGACCAAAAAAGTCTCCTGTTTATGGTCTCCGCGTGTGTTGCCTCACACCCGCGCGACGGCACTTTTAATTTCTTTTTTTTCTATGTAACGATGTCCACTTGCAGCCAAAATTTCGAAATACAATTTTGGTTTTCTTAAATAAAATAAAATCACTGGAATAATTTCTCAGAATAAATGATAAATGGCTCAACTTTACACCAAGTTTTATGTAAAGCTGTGATCGTTTATTTGGTATTAAAATATTTGTATTTAGTATGCCGTTATCAATATAGTGACGAAGTTAGCAGAAACAATTTTTCTGATCTCTTATCACTGCTCCATTTCAGAAACTGAAAACTGACCAAAAACCATCAATATATTTTGGGTTCATTCTGTTTCTGTATTTGTATTGTCAAAATGTTATCTTCTGCATTGCTTAATTACGTCTTCAAAATTTCAAAAATAGCTTTCTGAATGTTTTGTTCATTCCAACGTATATGATGAAATTCCACAAACTGTTGTTTATGCTAGCATTACACGAAGATAAATTCTAGCCATGGCAGAATTCTATTGGGATTAAGATCGCCATATATTCGCAAAGAGAAATATGGCAACCAGCTAACGGTGTATACCGTAACAATCACGCAGAACAGTTTGACGGCTTTCCCACTTCCAGCTTTACCGACGTTTTTACCTCCCTGTGGGGAGTGATGTGATGGTACGTTCACGGTGTTAATTTTCATGGCTTGGCTGTGGCTGGTGTGGATGAGTTTTATGTAGATACCAAGCATAACCGTCACGGGGAGAAGAAACAGCATGCAAAAATAGGTCATGTCTATCGATAAATTATCTTCGTCGTTCTCCAACAAACACAAGACGGCGGCCTGATTGTACCGCACCACTGGTTGCACTGTGGCCATTGCTACCGCTGTAACAATGGTAGAACTTACCCATTGGAATACGGTCATATACAACATGCGTCTCCGTGGCAAGAGGGTTGGGTAGAGTAAAGGTTTGGTTATTGCCATCAAACGATCGAATGAAAGAAGCATGAGGTTAAGGATTGAGATAGTAGCCAGAACAGCTACTATGAAGTACATCAGTGTGCATGGCCACATGGTATCAAATGGCCATCTATCCATAGCCGATATTGGGATATAAAAGATAGTTATTATCCCTATTCCAAGGTCTGACAGGGCAAGGGAGGACATAACAAGCTTGGTCGAGCCGGGTGGGAACTCCCCGCGTACCCTCCACATAACAGCGAGGGTCAGTACGTTCACGCAGATGATAGCGAAACTTGCCACGGCTATGTACGCGGTCCGTAGCGCGATCAAAGCCGGGCTTAGTCGGTCGGTACCGTCCGGCGATGACGGTAGCACCGGGAAAGTGTCGTTACTAACTGGTAACATGACGAGTGAGTTTTCTCACACAAGGAACAATCAAAGAGTTTACACAAATCAAATTCTCCTCAAGTTTATGTCTTCACTAAATTTGCTTATCTATACCGTCGTTTTCTCTTCGGATATGCCGCTCGCCTCGCAGATATAAATATTCCACATAAGGTAGCCCACATCAATTGTCTTTAACGATCCAGTCATAGACAACCGGCCTCTTTCTCCTGACCCAGATCGACCTGGATGCAACAACTCAGTTTAACCGGTGAAATCAACAGGCGGTTGACTTATAACGAGCAATCAATGTAGCCACTGAAGATCCGCACGAAGGATAGACTTGAGATCAAGTCGTAGATTTGGCCGTATTTGTCTGTGGGGACGCGTGCCGTTTCGTTATACCGTGCTACCTCGATCCTATCGTATTACACATACTTGCCATGGGCAGCAGTGAATTACCATGAGTACGAGGGTGCGTCCAAATCTAACGATTATCGCAAGTTCTCTCCGGAAAACCGGAGAAACAATCTGATTGGTCGAATTCCCCAAATATATAAATATTCATAAATCTACTGCTACACACACGGATTGATAACATAATTATGTACGTACACAATCGGAATGGAAAATTCCAGAAGAGCTCCTGTATACACGTGTATGTGTGGAGCTCTTCTCGAAGTTTCTATTTAGATTGTGGGCTATAGGTAGGCCTACAGTGTATTTGTTAATAAACGTTCAGTTTCTGTTGCAATACATACATTCATATCATGAGATTTTGCAGTATTATTTGTAAAATGGTGAAGTATTCTGACGCATTTTTGGTGTTCATGTATGATTAATTGAACATGTTGATAATTTTGAATTTCGTCATAAATAGTTGTAACCTAGTTAATAATGGCATCGTCATTGGCCATCCCTACGGCAACTCAAACGTAGGCGGGCTACGTTCTTGAATATATGAATAATCGATTCGTTACCATATATTCAAGTCTGTATATTCAGCCAAACTTATGCGATCAATGATACACGTTATTGTAAGTAACGGGTTGAGGGCGTGGACAGTCTTCTGATCAGCCAGCGCGGCCGGCTCTCAATCACAATCAAGTGCGTTTGAAATATCACTTTTATCTATACAGTTTCCGACATCTGAATTTCATAATTTATTTTATTTCGTTAAACAACGATATCTTTCAAATTCGTTCACTCTATCAATTATATTTTGTGGGTCTTCTTAGCCAAACACGGGCGATATATTTTTAAAAAGGGTAAGATGCTTCTTGCAAAATGCTACAACCATTTAATTAAAAATAAACATCAGTACCCAGTGATATCGATTTTGACGGGATAATAATTGAATAAACCATCTTTTTAGGGCTTATATAATGATGATGCGTGAGGCATAGGCAGTCTGCAATTCACGAAGAATGAAAAGAAACCAACCATGCTGATGCAAAAAATTAAGGTAAACATTAAGGTAAAAATAAGCGATTTCATTAATATTTGACCATGGCTACTCTTAATAAGCGCGCTTTTGTTATACTGCCTATTTGCATTAACACACGTGACAATAATGTCACAAAATGAAATGATTATAGATGGACTTAAATATGTATTACAATAATATTTAATAATATTCGTAACGTTTCTCTGTTTAGATTTTAAAATAAATAATTTGCATGTGGTAAATACTGTAGAACACATGACGTGTTTATAAGTTAAACACATATGCGTTTATAAATTAAACAATACTGTTTATGAGGTGATTACAATCTAAATGATGGTGTTTATAATTACGTAAAGGTTTTTTAAGTTGCCAAATTGAAACTTATATTCTGAGCTGAAAAGGTAAATGGTTGTCCACCAGGCTTTGAGGGGGAGTTATCAGTGGAATTGAATGGCAATAATGTACATTCAGTTTAATCAGGCCTATAAGTATATTATTATCACAGAAGTGCCTACATCTCCTTCTCACGCATTCCCACGGATGTAAATAAGACGTATATCTAAGGGATGCCTATTCCCAAATGAAGTTTAGGCTCAGGCCTCAGTCACGAAACAAGGAAACAGTCGAGACATGTGTTATCAAGGCATGGCCTACATAACGCTCTCGTGTTCACACGATACTAAAGGCTGCGACGCTTGTATGACGTACTTCGCATCCGTTTTTACTGTAAAACCCCGCCATGAAGTCTCTCACTCCATGGTTTCTCGTCTGGGCAGATATTCCAAATCGAGTACACACATTTTTGCCTCTTTTGACGAAATAATGGTCGGAATTGGATGTCTCAAAACGATATTGGAAAACAAAATTAGAACAATTACCGATATGGAGATGATGCACAAACCAGCGATTTAAAAAGAAAAATGCTGATGTTTGGCATTTAAACATCTTAGGTTGGAGTAAGGCAAAACAAAATAATTGTCTCAAAGCATGTGGTTTAACAGGAACCACTGGCTATTGAGCCAAAGACAACGATGATGCATTTAACATGGTACCGTTATTATTTATTTATGTTATCAATCCAAGTAGATGACATGGCTGACAAAGAAAGGAAAGCCTACTTTGTAAGAACCAGGCGTATCAAGCAGATTGTCTTGAGCCTTCATTCTAAATTCATTCCACACTTATTTCTTTACAGAAAATGAAATAAAACCAAAATTGCATACATAGGCCTAGATACCTAATGTCAAATATTTAAAAAAAAACTTCACACAAAACCAATAACTATCACGTGCAGCATACAAACAATAGCTAACGACAAGTTCTTTTCAGAACTATTTACTACTCAAAAGAGAATTTCACATGGTGTCATCGCAAACAGTCTTTATATTATACAGTTAGATATTAGATATTACCTTAATTAATAAATTATTTGTTTAGATTGAACAATCATACATTACACAGGTACACGTGGAGGGATGTGCTTACTGAGAAGACATAATCTTGTGGTTTATTTTGATTGAAATATCAATAAATCTATAGAAATATGCCAACAATGTGTGTGAAGCGAAGCTAAACTACAGACGATGTGACCAATGACACCACATGTTTACAAAAGAGCCTCAAAGGTCAAAGTGCGCCGGGCACTGATGTACACTGGTCTATGACAAGAAACCATAATATTTGATATTTGGAGATATCAGCAGAAACATTCTTAAATTGATTTATTTTTAACACTGACAGGAAACCATAAACCAAACTTTTTCCCGGTAGGAAATCACTCTGGTATTCTTAAGGTCACGCAAAGTGTAAACAAGTCACATGGTCTATAGATATACCCATTTGCACTAAATTACAACGAAATTCAAATGGAACTTGCATGTTGTTGAAGATTTCAGGCTGTTCTGATTTAGACCCTGCCTGTAAACAAAATAAGTTTCGTCAACTGATTCAGGCAACCGAAGATAAACAATTGGTATTCATGCTATATTGTTCTTCTCGTTAATTGCTGTACTCGTTAGTTATTCTAAAATGGAGAACACAAAGGCGAATAATGTTGCAGCAGTGGGATTTTCGTCAACTGATTGAGGCTATTGAAGGTAAACAATTGGTATTTATGCTATATTGTTCTTCTCGTTAATTGCTATACTCGTTAGTTATTCTAAAATGGAGAACACAAAAACGAATAATATTGCAGCAGTAGGAGTAAACAATTGGTATTTTTGCTATATTGTTCTTCTCGTTAATTGCTATACTTAAGTTTTTCTAAAATAGAGAACACAAAGGCGAATAATATTGCAGCAGTGGGAGTTTCGCCAACTGATTGAGGCAACTGAAGGTAAACAATTGGTATTCATGCTATGTTGTTCTTCTCGTTAGTTAAGGTTTTTAAAGCACGTGATTTTCACTACGCGTTCATCCACAGTCATGTACAGTATACATGTTTTTACGCATACGCCCAGCGTCAACCGCGTTGGGCACAAAGTCATTGTGCAATAGCTAGCAAACATTAGCTAACCACCAGTTCTTTTCAGAACTATTTACTACTCAAAAGAGAATTTCACATGGTGTCATCGCAAACAGTTTTTACTTAAACAATAGCTAGTTAGATATTTCAATGCAGTTTGGCCTACACCTATACGTTATTTGTTTAGATTAAACAATCATACATTACACAGGTAAACGTGGAGGGATGTGCTTACTGAGAAAGATGAATTAAAATCTTGTGGTTTATTTTGATTGAAATATCAATAAATCTATAGAAATATGCTAATAATGCGTGTGAAGTGAAGCTATGTATATGTCTAATGAAAACTACAGACGATGTGACCAATGACACCATAAAATCTGATATTTTGAGATATCAGCAGAAAAACCGATTTATTTTTAACACTGGTCTATGACAAGAAACCATAAAATCACAATTTTGCCCGGCAAAACCACACTTTTGCCCGACAGAAAATCACCCTGGTATTCTTAAGGTCACGCAAACTGTATACAAGTCACATGGTCTATAGATATGCCCATTTGCACTAAAAAACAGAAATTCAAATGGTATTTGCATGTTGTTGGAGATTTCAGGCAGTTTTGATTTAGACACAGCCTGTAAACAAATTAAGGAAAGGTAATCCATTGGTTATGCTGGCCAAACTATTTTTATGATTTGGGATTTTGGGAGGGAAAATAAATGCTTTGAAATGACATGTTTCCTAAAATAATCACAAGAATCATGGTCGTCCAGTTAAAAAGGTTATTTTGATGTATATCAGTGTTGGAGCGAAGGCCGGAACCCTCAAGGCCAAGGCCAAAGCCAAGTCTTTTGTCTTCAAGGCCAAGGCCATAAAATTCAGCCTTAAGGCCAAGGCCGAGCATCAAGACACTGAAACACTGATGTATATGTATAAATGTTTTATGAGTTGTGATGTGTATGTTTAAGTTATTTATGAATTGTATATTTTTGTATACTTTGTAAAATGATCTAAATAAAATAAGAATAAAAATTAATACAATAGATATGTACCCAAATTAATTATGGTGGGTCAAAATAAATATGTTCTGACACTATTGTGCTGTAAAACCAAGCTTCTGACAACTATTTGTAAAATGTATAATTTTAAAGTTACCGTACCCTTTCTAAAATGAAATTATTAATTATTAAAATGAAAACGAAAAACACGTAAAACACGAGCGATACATATTTAAATAATAGCTCTTCCTCAGACAGTAGCATTTCAAGTGATGTTTGATATAATCATCATATTTTATGAAAAATGGTTTTTCTGGCAACCTTATGAAAAATACAATTTTTGTTTTCTTAAATAAAATAAATAAATTTTCTCAGAATGAATAAATGTTTCAACTTTACACCAAGCAAGTAAACCTGTGATCGTTTTATGATTTTTGAGAAATACCAATGTTATACCTTACCTTAAATGTATTTAAAATATTTGTATACAGGATGCCGGGGACATAAGTTAAATGTTTTCGTGATTAATATGAACCTTGGCGAGGGGAGCAGAAACTCCTTATCATCGCTTCATTTCATAATTCAGAAATTGAAAACTGACCAAAAAACCATCAATATATTTTGGGGTTCATTCTGTTTCTGTATTGTCAGACACGTCATCTTCTGCATTGCTTGATTAAGTCTTTTAATATTTCAAAAGATAGCTTTCTGAATGTTTTGTTCATTCCAACGTATATGATGAAATTCCACAAACTGTTGTTTATGGCTAGCCACATATAAATGAATTCCAAACATGGCGGAATTCTATCCGGATTAAGATCGCTATCAATCCGCAAAGAGGTATATGGCAGCCAGCTAACGGTGTATACCGTAACAATCACGCAGAACAGTTTGACGGCTTTCCCACTTCCAGCTTTACCGGCGTTTTTACGTTCCTCTGGGGAGTGACGTGATGGTACGTTCACGGTGTTAATTTTCTTGGCTTGGGTGTGGCTGGTGTGGATGAGTTTTATGTAGATACCAAGCGTAATCGTCACGGGGTGAAGAAACACGCCGCAAAACGAAGTCACATCTAATGCTAAATTATCTTCGTCGTTCTCTAAGAAACACAAGGCGGCGGCCTGCTTGTACCGCACCACTTGTTGCACTGTGGCCATTACTACCGCTACAACAATGGTAGAACTTACCCATTGAAATACGGTCATATACAACATGCGTCTCTGTGGTAAGAGGGTTGGGTACAGTAAAGGTTTTGTGATTGCTATCAAACGATCCAATGAGAGACAAATGAGGTTAAGGATTGAGAGCACACCCAGAACAGCTACTATGGAGTACATCAGTGTGCATGTCCACATGGTATCAAATGGCCATCTATCCATAGCCGATATTGGGATATAAAAGACAGTCATTAACCCTATTCCAAGGTCTGACAGGGCAAGGGAGGACATAGCAATCTTGGTCGAGCCGGGTGGGAACTCCCCGCGTACCCTCCACATAACAGCGAGAGTCAGAACGTTCACACAGATGATAGCAAGATTCGTAACGGCTATGTACGCGGTCCGTAGCGCGATCAAAGCCGGGCTTAGTCGGTCGGTACCGTCCGGCGAAGACGGTAGAACCGGGAAAGTGTCGTTATTAAGAGTTTTCTCACACGAGAAACAAATGGAAGAGTTTACAGAAATCCAATTCTCCTCAAGTTTATGTCTTCACTAAATTTGCTGATCTATACAGTCGTTTTCTCTTCGGTTATGCCACTCGCCTCGCGCGAATGACCATAGATGCCAACGGTGCGCGTACGTGTCCACGGCCTTTATAGGACGTGTACAACAATGGACTGTCATAGTAATAAAAGGCGGGACTAATTTTAATCCTCAAGTTGCACGAGACCAGACAATTTATTGTATGTAACGGTTTGAGAGCGCGGCCGGCTGTCAATCACAATCAAGCGCATTTGAAACGTTTTCACTTTTATCTATACAGTTTCCGACATTCCAATTTCATAATTTATTATTTTTTCGTTAAGAAACGATATCTTTCAAAATTCGTTCACTCTATCAATTATATTTTGTGGGTTTTCTTAGCCAAACACGGGCGATATATTTTTAAAATGGGTAAGATGCTTCTTGCAAAATGCTACAACCATTTAATTAAAAATAAACATCAGTACCCAGTGATATCGATTTTGACGGGATAATAACTGAATAAACCATCTTTTTAGGGCTTATATAATGGTGATACGTGAGGCTGTGGCAGTCTTCAATTCACGAAGAATGAAAAGAAACCAACCATGCTGATGAACAACTAAAAATTAAGGTTAACATTAAGGTAAAAATAAGCGATTTCATTAATATCTGACGGCACAGGAAGTTAACCGCCAATATATGCGCTTTTCAACCATGACTAATCTTAGTAAGCGCGCTTTTGTTATACTGCTGCCATGACGTCACCATGACATTTATTAAATATAGACCAAGACCTGTTTGCATTAATACGGTGCGGCAATAACGTCACAAAACGAAATGATTATAGTTGGAATTAAACATGTATTAAAGTAATGAATGCGACGCTTGTATGACGTACTTCACAACCGTTTTTACTGTAAAACCCCGCCAAGAAGTCTCTCACTCCATAGTTTCTCGTCTGGCCAGATATTCCAAATCGAGTACACACATATTTGCCTCTTTTGACCAAATAATGGTCGGAATTGGATGTCTCAAAACGAGATTGGAAAACAAAATCAGAAAAATTGCCGATATGGAGATGATGCACAAACCAGAGATTTAAAAAGAAAAGTGCGGATGTTGGCCTTTAGGTTGGAGTAAGGCAATATAATAACAATTGTCTCAAAGCATGTGGTTTAACAGGAACAACCGACAATGATGATGCATTTAACATGGTACCGTTGTTAAGAATTATTTATTTATGTATCAATCCAACTGGATGACATGGCTGACAAAGAAAGGAATTATAAAGCCTATTTTATGCAGTATTAATATTGTTGATGATGCTAGCTGATGATACATGGTTCCGTTGTTTTATAAAGTGTTAGTTATTTATGTATCAATCCAAGTGGATTATATGGCTGACAAAGAAAGGAAATCATATTTTGTACAGTATTAATATTGTTGAAGCTGCAAGCTGTAGTTGAAGCTGTAGAAGAACACAAACACGTTGCATGGTGGAGTATTGATATCGTTTCGGTTTGCGGTAACACCATGTGTTTATCTCAACTATTGCGAAGCTGAGGTACAGGTTCTGAATAGAACCTTACCGCACAACTCATATCTCAACTGTCGCTAAGTGAGATTATGGTTCATGGGAGAACCAATTTCGGGCAACTCGTTTCTCAACTATCGCTAGCCTAAGTGAGAATGGAGTTCAGGGAGAACCATGTGGACTTCACGGGGACTTCACGTTGATAAAAACTATAGTTATTAACAGTATTGTTAAACATGTGTTTATTTAAGAATTTGTGTTTAAATATAAATGTGTGATTTGTGTGTATTAATAAACGTGTCAAATTGTTAAAAAGGTGTTACAGATTTTCGTTTAACTTTACGTTTGGAAGTTAAACACCAGTCCTTGGTACAGTGTACGGAAAGTATCTTGTCAAGGACACAGGTGCCACAGTCATAGTCAAGATTCGTACCCATAGTCTGACGACTCAGCGTCAGAACACAAGTCTTATGATGTACTAGACCACTCGACCATGGTACCCAGCATTTAATTTGTATGCGTGAAAGTTATTTGTCGTATGGACGTAAGACGTATTACAGCCTTTTCTTTTTTTCTTTATTTATTATTTAACCTGGGGAGACTTTTTCAGTGGAACACCGTTTTTCAAAGGTGCGCAGGGGAGACAATACAAACATGAATAAACATATAAATATAAAAGAAACTATGAAGTAAATAAAGACAGTTAAACAGACAAAACGTTGTACAAAACACTCTATGCACGAGTGCCGCCAACTGGATCCCGAGCAAAACTAACACTCGTTTCAATCATTAAAAGGCTGTGTAAATGTGTAGTTTTTGCATTGGTAATGTTGACAAAACTACTTCTATAAACATTGAATGGTGAATTACATAATATTGGTTATTATCAAACAGCCTCTCAATTAACTTGTAAATAAAATAAAAATGATATAGTGTTTGGTATAAAACAACACAAGTATCTATAGAGCAAGTCTTCCTGTAAATCATGTTTGAAAATACCAAGTTTCCATATTAATAAAAATCTTTCTTGGATCAGTCAATTTAAGATTTTAAAAATTAAATTATCCCAAGTACTGGAGTTTTGTCTCCTTGAAATTCTGCAAAAAGGGCTGTTCGTGTAATTACCAAGGCAAAATATTTAGATTACACCAGGCCCTCTGTTCCTGAGCGTTGATCAGTGGGGGACGGGGAGACAATGTCCCCTCCACTTTTTAGAGAGGGATAGTAATATCAAATGTCCCCACTTTTGATGGCACATACAAAAATAAAAATAAATGTGTTGGCCTATCCTGATTTCTAAACCATAATCTCGAACGTATAGGCCTACTTATTCTGGCAATGAGTTGGGTTAAATGGCTATAGAACGCTCAACTGATGAAATTGAATGTATATTTTTGCTGATTGAATGATGATATAAAGAAGCATTCATTTTCAAATTAAATTGATTGAGTCGGGTATTAATTTGACAAAAAGTTTTAAAATCCGCTGGGAAAACCTATAATAGTTTTATAAGCCAGAGGGATTCATGCCGTTCGGTGTTGGTGAGCTATTATTTTGTCCTGCTGGTTTACTCTTGAAAATATCATTTGAAACGGCTCTGCCGCTTTACGCGTGACCCAAAAAACTCACATGATGGCGCTATTTAACTTAGTGGCAGTTGAGTCGTGAACTGAAGTTGGTCACAAATACACACGGTGGCGCTATTTCACTTTAGTTGCCGTGGGGGATAAATAAACCCCAAAGTACAGTAAGTGCATATTATTTGTTTCCCGTTTACTCCTACGTTGCTGTCAAATGGTTTTCTCAAAAATCATCAGATGTCCTACTCAAATAATTTAAGACCCAATATTTTAAAATATTATTTGAACTGGGGTAGGGTCTATAACGGTGCATGGAACGGCCAGCATTATGCGTTGTACCGTCCCTTTAAAGATCCAAATGTACACTTTCGTTTGAGCAACCCCCTGTTAGCTTCCTCTGCAATGGAAACCGTCTTTCTTCTCTTTCTTTATACCTTTTCTTCAGCACCGTTTTTTCTGTGATTTATCATCCAGGTCCCCATATTTGCAAATCAAGGTCGTCAGTCCCAGAATAGGTATCTTTGAATTTACATTTGATATCTTGAATAATGACATGTACATTCTATTATTTGGCATTGAAATAAAAGAATAACGCACACAAACTGCATAATAAAACGAAAATAACGCTAGGGATACAACACGAAACAAAAAAAGGTGTAAAACTTGTAGCTTTGCATGGTGAGGAGAATAAGTAAGACTAATTGCGGTGACACCATGAAAATTCACCAATTGAGTAGTAATTAGTTCTTGAAAAGAACTGGAAGTACAACTCGACGTTTCGATCAGTATGCTCTGATAGTCCTCAGAGAATGGCGGACTCTGGGAAATGCTGCTGCTGCTAAGTGGGCTGCTGGAGGATTCGGTAGAGTTGGGTGGGGAGGCAAGGAGTTTGCTGGCAACTCTTTTCTTTACCTCCAGTTCTTTTCAGAACTAATTACTACTCAATTGAGAATTTCACATGGTGTCACCGCAATTAGTCTTACTTAAGAAAAGGTGTGTTATATCAACACAAATGCCCTGCTACCGTAACCTTTCCTATGACTCGAGTCCACCCTTTTAACATCAAATTTCATAGGAGCTATCTGGTTCTGAGGGGCCATTTATTTACATCACCATTGTTTCATGCCATAATGACCATGACCTTTGACCTGTGCCCCCAAATTCAATAGGCTTCTGAGGGGTTCCACTAGCAAGGTACCTGTCAAGTTTCATGACAATACATGAAATCTAACTCGAATTATCACAAGGACACAATTTCTTTTGTTGACCTGTATCCCCCATCAATTTCTTCTGTTGACCTGTAACCCCCATCAATTTCTTCTGTTGACTTGTATCCCCCATCAATTTTAATTGTCTTTTTTGGGGGTTCACTAGCAAGGTATCTGTCAAGTTTTATGCCAATACATGAAGTGTGGCTCAAATTACCCAGAAGACACCAAATGTGTTACACACGTACGCACCCCAGACGCACGAAAGGGCAAGGCAGAAACAGTATATCCTTTGGCTTCAGCGGCGGGGCATAAAAATACATCATGTACATAATATTTACATACCTTGTGTATTCTTCATTGGATCTGCGTTCCTTGTCCCTCAGTGAGACATGCCACTGTGTGAAGTCGGATCTGGATTTTGCACCATAAGTAATAGACGTGGTAGCGGCCATTATACTGCGTCACACCCATGGGATCGACAACAACACAAAATAAATCATTGGATGCATTCATTCTCCTGTTTTATTTTAAACACGTTTTATTTACTTGTACTCGAGCACCTTTTCACGAGCACTCTAGAACAGCGTACAACTAAATGACAAACTCACGGAACAGGGACCACGATCGAGTGTCCCACTCACATGCATTGTATACTTTTATGCTGTTCTATAATGGACACCTACGCGACGGCTTTTTTTTTTGGCGGTGATTTTTTTTTTGGCCAGCGACTTTTTTTTTCACGCGGCGACTTTTTTTTTTACGCGGCGACTTCCGGGTTGTTTGAGTGTTTAGGGATTCCCGTACAGGTTACTCACGCCGCGTAAAAAAAAAAAAAGTCGCCGCGTAAAAAAAAAGTCGTCGCCCAAAAACAAAAAGTCGCCGCGTAAAAAAAAGTCGCCGCCCAAAAATAAAAAGTCGCCGCGTAAAACAAAAGTCGCCGCCCAAAAACAAAAAGTCGCCGCGTAAAAAAAAAGTCGCCGCCCAAAAACAAAAAGTCGCCGCGTAAAAAAAGTCGCCGCCCAAACTTGTATAACAAGATCTCTGTCATTGCACAATGGTTTGATGTTTGTCACATATTTTAAGCACACGGCGCGTAGCATATAGACCAATGCAAAAATCTCAAACAAAATATTTCACAAAACTTCACACAAAACCAATAACTATCATCTGCAGCATACAAACATTAGCTAACCACCAGTTCTTTTCAGAACTATTTACTACTCAAAAGAAAATTTGACATGGTGTCATCAATCACAACAATCACAACAATGCACCCATCACCTGTACCCTCTAATTGCAACCTGGCTTCTCATCTCTTAAACTGTGGTCTTTGTTGTGTAAACATAACTAGTCTCAATTCGGTTATTAGCAATCACGCCATCCATCTTAATAAGATATAACAAGTTGGACAGCCTCTGCTGTCTTTTACCTGAGCCACAAACGGTTAAGCAAATAAAGTTCAATTTCATCACTAAGCAACCGATATCATCACTAGCCAGTATAGGCTTCTTGCGACAATCACCATTTTATCTCAAATGAGCAAACAACAAAACAAAATCGTCTCCCTGAGTGGGTCATGTGACAAAGACCACAATCATAACTCTTCTTATCGCTTGTATTCTTTGTAATTTTGTAAAGTTCTTATATTTCATAATTTCATAATTATTTTTCAAAACTTGAAATGTTAATGTCGTTGTTTGCGCCGTTTGATGTCTACAACCATCAATAGCAAATGTATTCTCGCCAAGGTGATTCGGCTGATTTCAGGCGACCTATGCCGCCACAACGGGATTTGAACCTGCATCCCTTGATTACCGGTACCGTAAAGGCGCTTTACCAACTGATCTATAGCCGTATGTTGGCGGGGAAAAAGCAATCTCAATTTTTACCGAAAAAACTTGAATGGTCAGGAGACGTGCGTAAGCTAAACAAGAGACAGTGAACAAGATTGATCAGATTGTGTTTGTTGTTGCTATTTGTTAATTTTGTTTTTTAACATTTTACCGGCAATCGAAACGTAGAGCTACTTAAGAATATTTAAATCATAACCATTCTAAAAATATATCTTTCAAGTCATGAACAAACTTATAAAAAACAGTTGCAACACCTAAATGACAAAATGCAGTACGTAGCTTTAAACATTTTTATCATAACCCTTTAAAATTATCTCCCACGTCATTTATGAAAATCAACACACAACAACTGCAAGACTAAATTTACAAAATGCTGTGCGTACCTATAAAAATATAGTTTTTATGTTAATGCAACGCAATATCAGACGTCAATTAATTTCACTTTGTGTACATAACGTCACGAGGATCTTTCAATATAATACCACGGTCCCTGTGTAGAATCACTTATTATAAATGACGGTATATAGGCCTATGCGTATATCGATCCGAGACTTACATGTAATCATGAACGATAGAATATGATACGGCGAAGCGCCAATAAGATTTCGTTGCAGTTTTCATGAAGTCATATATTCGTCCACGTAGTGGTAAATTTGCGTTGCGAGATAATAGCAAGTGAAGTTGGTAAAGTTTTATAAACTAAAATCGCGGTTTCGATATCATTTTAATCTCGAAGGTCATTAATTTTACTTTGTTAGAAAGCTGAAATATCGAATGGCACGTAACTGTATGCTTTTTGTGTGAGGAAAATACTTGTAAACAAGCAACATACTTTATATAAACCAAACTGTCACTTCGTGAAAACTGTACACGCTGTTATCAAATGTTCACAAAGTGACGTTTCCCAGTCATTAGTATAGGTACACGCGTCAACTTCGTGGAACACACTTGTGGCGCGACCGTCCGCGTCACTTCGTGAAAACTTAAAATTATGCCGTTCGCATAAAATACACATGCAGTAATACATGCACAACGCTGCAACTGGTCACTTTGTGCAAACTTAAAACTACAGTTGACTTCAATTTCACAAAAAAATAATTACTTTAATTAGAAATGAAAGATAACAATTTTTAGCAATCCGTCACTTCGTGAAAACTGCGATGATTTGTTTAATTATCTTAATTAGGGATCTGCATTTCGAAGAAAATAGTTAACTCTTTCTTGTGCACTATTTGAAATGCCGGCTGCTTGAGTCTTTTTGAGGTATGGTGGATAGGAGGATTTTGTGTTTCCAATTTACAACGTGATCATACATGTAGTACATGCCGATTGCTTGAACCTTTTTGAGGTATGGTGGATAGGAGTAAACCCATCAAATCCTCTATCCTCATGCACTAAATTCTATCCTTTATTCTAAATAAAAACTCGTCAATCCACGCTCGTTTCTTTACAGAAAATGAAATAAAACCAAAATTGCATACGTAGGCCTAGATACCTAATGTCAATGCACGTTGGTGTGATGTTTGCATATATTTTAAGCACACAACGTGTATATAGTTATATATGCAAAAATGAATTCACAAAACTTCACACAAAACCCATGATAACTATCACGTGCAGCATACAAACAATAGGTAACCACTAGTTCTTTTCAGAACTATTTACACTACCGTGCTGTGCTTTTAACGACTTTTCTTAACATAGGGGGTATGAACGTTTACCCGATTTATGAGGCCTCTCTTAGCCACCATGCTTTGTACATGGAATATTTGGTCCCAGCGTATACAATGTGTCACGTATTTCCTGTCACCGCACCGATTTTGAAGCCGACCGATGACTAGAAACCTGAGACTTTTTGTGGCCTTAGGCCTTACCCTAATAAATTATTTGTTTAGATTAAAACAGTCGTACATTACACAGGTAAACGTGGAGGAAAGCACTTACTGAGAAAGATCAAAGTGCGCCGGGCATTAATGTACACTGTTCTGTCATAGGAAACCAAAAAAATCTTATACAGGTTTTCCAGGTCAATTTGGGAAAATAAGCAGCCAATTTAAACACCGCGTCAATCTCTTTCGAGCGAAATTGAATGCTGCTCAAAATCATCATTCAATTTCGTTTCATGAGTAGGCAATAGTACTCATGCGATAACATGCGAAATAACCATCCAACTTAACAATCCACTCAAACAACATTTAAATTCACAGGAGCTTTTCGCGGCGCGTATTTGGTCATTCTAATTCATTATTGGGCAGGCATTTGTGAAATTTGTGCAACTTAATTGACGCTTTGTTAAACTTCGTTTAACTTTAGTTTCCTATAGATTTTTAAAGGTATAAAAGCGGTTCACTAATTGGTAAGAGAGTCACTTTGCCGATGTATTCAAACAATAAAACAAGTTAATGAAAAAAGTCCAATATAACATAAATGTTTCAAAAACAAAATTACAGAATTAGATCCAGGTCAGAAAACCAATAAAGATTATAATCAGAGAATGAACAAAACAATGTATGATAAAATAAGACCGATATGCCTATATACAGTGTACGAGAAACGCACATGAATAAAGAAAACAAATATAAGTTTGAATTAAAGTAAAGATATGAAACGTATTCGGTTGTCTTGTACAATAATCTATTTCTTTGCATTTGTTTTTTATTTTTTTATTTTTTTGGTTCTCTATTTGCGAAATTGATTGCCCGTTATACGAAAATGAAAAGAAAAAAAACATTTTAGTGAAAATCTCCAGTCGAATCAACTCTGCTAAATTGGATGACGAAATCAATGTGCATTACTAAAAAGAACGACGTATATCCTAAATTGAATATAATGCTAAATGAATTCGCATGCCTAAAAATAATATTAAATGCTTGAATTCTTATTTCGGAACGGAGTAGTAACTGGAGAGGCAAAATCGCTTTAATATGAACGTATGAAAGTGAAATTGGCTGCTTATTTGCCGAACTTGACTGGGAAAACCTATATTTTGAGATATCAGCAGGCTGAAAAATTCCTTAAATTGATTTTTATACACTAAAGTGCATGACAGAAGAAACCATAAAATTGTAAATAAAGGATCCAATTTCATTGTTTAATAATATCAAATCCGTTAAAAACAGTTGACGTCAACGGAATATATTACAGTTGTTTGATCAACGGCTGTCTATTTACAAGAGTGTGTAACTTTCTCAGTCATTCTATACCGCCACCACACACACATAATAACAGCAATTTTCTTCACACACATGTACAAAAAGCGAAATTTCATTTGATCCGCCATTTCACTATCTAGAAAAGTCGTGTTTTTCAAAAAGCGAACTCATGAATAATTCATATCGTAGTTGTGACGTACAAGTTAGACTGGCATTCTGCTTGATGATTGCCCCAGATAGAAAATACGTCACACACGCGTAGCGTACCGTAAGTCAGTGTGATGATTTTCACCGTGCGCTCATTTCTATGGGTATTTTGCTGGGTCTCCCCATGAAAGCGCGCAGCCAACGGCGAGAAAAAACCACTGATTTGTTGCTCAGAAATCTTGCTAAGATTTGTTATGTGGCTATTTTTACAATCTGGTTGAATTAATCATCAACCAATTCGTTTGGACCAATAAATTTTACCATTATGTTTTTTATAATGAAATAATAACTAAACACAACATAAACAAGACTCAGGAGACGATTTAGTACGAGCTCTCCGTTGAAGTCCATCGGAAAACTTTCATACGGTATGAAAGTGAAATTGGCTGCTTATTTGCCGAACTTCACTGGGAAAACCTATATTTTGAGATATCAGCAAACACATTCTAAAATTGATTTATTGTTAAAATTAACTGGTCTATATTAAACAAGAAACCATAAAATCACACTTTTGCCTGGAAATTGCTGGTAAAACACAAGCGATACAAGTGATGTTTGATATCATCTCAATATTTACATAAATGTTTTATGATTCTAAAGAATTTCGGATGGTAACTTTTTGAAATACAATTTTCTCAGAATAAATGATAAATGGCTCAACTTTATAGATATTTTTACCAAGCAAGTTTAATGTAAACCTGTGATCGTTTATAATTTTTGAGAAATACCAATGCTGTACCTTACCTTTAATGTGTTTTAAATATTTGTATACAGTATGCTGGGGACATAAGTTAATATTGTTTCCGTTATCAATAAAGTGATGAAGGGAGCAGAAACAATTTTTCTGATCTCTTATCACTGCTGCATTTCAGAAACTGAAAACTGACCAAAAACCATAAATATATTATGGGGTTCATTCTGTTTCTGTATTTGTATTGTCAAAAATGTTATCTTCTGCATTGCTTGATTAAGTCTTTTAATATTTCAAAAGCTAGCTTTCTGAATGTTTTGTTCATTCCAACGTATATGATGAAATTCCACAAACTGTTGTTTATGGCTAGCCACACGAAGATAAATTCTAGCCATGGCGGAATTCTATCCGGATTAAGATCACCATAAATCTTCAAAGAGAAAAATGGCAACCAGCTAACGGTGTATACCGTAACAATCACGCAGAACAGTTTGACGGCTTTCCCACTTCCAGCTTTACCGACGTTTTTAATTCCCTCTGGTATGTTCACGGTGTTAATTTTCATGGCTTGGGTGTGGCTGGTGTGGATGAGTTTTATGTAGATACCAAGTATAATCATCACGGGGAGAAGAAACACGGTGCAAAAAAAGGTCACGTCTATGAATAAATTATCTTCGTTGTTCTCCAACGAACACAAGACGTTGGCCTGATTGTACCGCACTACTGGTTGCATCGTCGCCATTACTACCGCTACAACAAGGGTAGAACTTACCCATTGAAATACAGTTATATACATCATGCGTCTCTGTGGTAAGAGGGTTGGGTAGAGTAAAGGTTTGGTTATTGCTATCAAACGATCAAATGAGAGAAGAATGAGGTTAAGGACTGAGATAACACCCAGAACAGATAGTATGGAGAACATCAGTGTGCATGTCCACATGGTATCAAATGGCCATCTATCCATAGCCGATATTGGAATAAAAAAGGTAGTCATTATCCCTATTCCAAGGTCTGACAGGGCAAGGGAGGACATAACAAGCTTGGATGAGCCGGGTGGGAACTCCCCGCGTACCCTCCACATAACAGCGAGGGTCAGAACGTTCACGCAGATGATAGCGAGACTCGTAACGGCTATGTACGCGGTCCGTAGCGCGATCAAAACCGGGCTTAGTCGGTCGTCCGGCGAAGACGGTAGCACCGGGAAAGTGTCGTTGTTAACTGGTAACATGACGAGCTTTTTCCACGAAGAACAATCAAAGAGGTTAACAGAAATCCAATTCTCCTCAAGTTTATATCTTATCTATAACGTCGTCACCATTTTCTCCAGTCATAGACAACTCAGCCTCTTTCTCCTTACCCAGATCGACCCGAATGCAACAACTCAGCTTGCCCGGTGAAATCAACAGGTTGACTTATAACGTGCAATGTGGCCACTGAAAATCCCCGCGAAGGACTGTAATTACGCTTATAGATGTCAGCGGTGCAGAGTTAAGAGTCTAGTTGACTAAACAATCACAACGTTGCATCCATCACCTGTACCCTCTAATTGCAACCTCGCGTATCGTCTGTTCAAGCTTTGTTGTGTAAACAAAATAGCCTCAATTAGGCACTTAGCAACCACGCCGTTGACCTTTATAAGAAATAACTTGTTGGACAGCCTCTGCTGTCTTTACCTGAGCCACAAACGGTTAAGCAAATAAAGTTTAATTTCATCACTAAGCAACCGATATCATCACAATCATAATGCTTATTGACGGTACGTCACTCACCAGTATAGGCTTCTTGTGACAATCACCATTATATCTGAAATGAGCAACAACAAAAAAACAAAATCGTCTCCCTAAGTGGGTCATGTGACAAAGACCACAATCATAACCCTTCTTATTGCTTGTATTCTTTGTAATTTTGTAAGGTTCTATTTAATAATTTCATAATACCAAGTATTCTTGGAACTAAGTGTTAAATGGTGGTACACATACCTGTATTAGGTACTAGGTGTGAACAAAATATTTTATTATTGAAGATTTTCAGGGAATTGACAAAATAAATGGTTACTCACGTTACGATTACTCACGTTACAGTTTGTCCCCATGTAAGAAGACCATAAATCCACAATGGTGATCACTAAATTTGAGCTTAAATGTGTTTATCAAACAATTCTAGCTTATGATGCTTACTTTTTATGTCAATTATGGCCCCAAAAATCTATGTTTTGGTAAAATTAGTTAGTTTTTCACTTTAAGATTATATTGCAATGTACCGGTAGTCAAGTGAAGATTATTTCCTTTCAATTTCTCAAACAAACAAGAATTGTTCCACTTCCTTTGTCTACTGGAAACAATTAACAAAGTAAACTGATTTACTTTTTCAGTTCAAATCCATAAATTGTCAGAAACATGTTAAAACTCAATCTCTATGTTTTAGTTAAAAACTGCATCCATGTCGGTTACTGCAACAGTGCAACTAAGTAAATGTACTTGGAAATCAGAGTTGATTAACACAGTCCAAGAATAAAAAATTGTTCTCAGATTGCTTCATGTCCATTTCCTAAAGCTTCATGGAACATTTGAAATGGCCACGGTTATAAGCAACTGCAGGTGTGCATACACTGTAGATCTGTATTAACCCTTCTACTACCACAAGGGTCAAAATCAGTCAAAATGTTGATATACTTCCCAAGGTATATCTTGTGCACTTAAAAGTCAAACACTGTCAAACCTTACGTGTAGTAAGTACATTTACAGGTCAAAATAAGTCGACTTTTTTTGACTGGTAAAAGCATTGTCTGGTATTGTTCAAGATGGTCAAAGTGACAGTAAAAACCATTCAAAAATGCCCCTGTGTGCACATTTGGGTCAACAGTCAAACCAGGCAGTTGACTGGTTTTGACCTCTATAGCAACTTCCCACTGAAGTGCAGCTATAGTAGGAGGGTTAATAGACGTGTGTACATATGTACGTTATGTTATGGACATTTACATCACATACCAGCTGAGAGATGCTTTCCTCTTATGTAGCTTCAATTAAAGAAAACATCCAAAAGAACAGCCAAAATTCTTTTTGACTAGATGATGAAAAAAAGGGATGGACTGATGTACACGTACAGTATGTACATACATGCCGTATGAACCTTCTGTGTTATACATGTATCTTTGCCTCACTTTTCTTTAACTATTTAGTTTAATTACTGTCTTGAAGAAAAAACAAAGAATGCATAAAAAATAATATTCAATTATATGTAAATGATTTACTGGTAAAGATGGACTAGTTAAAATCAATACAGACTTAACAGAAAGTTGTCACTTGTGTATGTGCACATGTAGATAATACCATGTGCTTAAGAAGAAAGTGCAATGCATTTTGGGTAAATTCCTTAAAACTGGCCTTTATATTGTAAAATGATATTCACCCAGTCATTACCACACTTTCATTCATTCACATACATGTAAAACTTATGTTTACCACTTTATTGACACGATTATCATGGTTACTCACGTTACAAAACCGGTTACTCACGTTACATAGTTACTCATGTTACATAGTTACTCACATTACATAGTTACTCACGTTACATAGTTACTCACGTTACATAGTTACTCACATTACATAGTTACTCACGTTACCATTTTCATTCCCTCATATTCTTAAAGTGTTTGTATAAAGATAATTTATTAAACTGTTTTCACATTAGAGATCATGAGTAGGAAGAAAATTCTAGTTGTCAGATTTTGAATCAAAGAAAAAGTTAAACTATAAAAAAAATCATGTTTTTGGTTACTCACGTTACATTACATTACCCTCAAGTGTCTGATATCCTGCTTTCTGAAAACTTTATGTGACTAGATGTGCAAATTTTGTTTTAAGTATAAGTGTTGGTGCCATATGCATTTAGGAAATCAAAATTTCAATGGGCTATCACCCATTAATTAACTAAAGCCGTGTTCGCACTGGACGTTTTTGGGTAAAACTTACCGAGACGATGGGTACTTTTCCCATTTTAAGTCCAGTGCGGACAGCCTGGGACATTTTCCTCTCAGTTACTTTTCCTGAGTCCAGCGGTTACTTCTACTGGCCAACTGCTGCCCAGGAAAACTAACCAGGTAACTTTTCCCGAGACGATAAGTCCAGTGCGGACAGTGCGAGTCGGTAAAAGCGGCTCAGGAAAGCGTACATCCGGCCCGAGCGCAAGGTCGTGCTACACAGGGACACCACGCATGCGCTTTGCATTGTTTCACCGCGCGGTGGGGGCGGGCCGGGCGCATTTAATGCATGTGCATGTGTAGCAAGTTTTCTGTGCGTTGTTGGGTCAATCGGGTCAACGTAGAAAGGTCACGCAAAGCGCCCTCATGAGTCATTATACTGACAGCTCGGTTACTTCTACCACGGTCTCGGTAAAATTTTCCCATGTTGAAAGTCCACGTGCGGACAGAGGTTACACTTGACCATTTTTCATTTTATTATCGTCTCGGTAAAACCTTCCCAAAAAAAGTCCAGTGCGAACACGGCTTAAGAGGTCAAATACGAAATCAACACATATTTTGGAAAAATATTTGAGTCTGCACATATCATTCCACTTCAAATGATCATTTCTCAAAATATACAAATAGAAATGAAAAATTTTCACTCGTTCTACAAACTTTGTGGTATAAACAACAAAATAAGATGAGTAATTGCCTTTAAATTCAGATTTGAATTTTAGAAGGTCATGTCCACTTTATCATGGAATTGCCCCTATATATTTATTCTGTGCACAACCACATAAAAGGCCTGTGTCCCGTTGTGTGATCCCCGCTACTGCCGTTACCCAGGTTGTTTGCATCTTGCCCAGGGCTCGATCCCTGATGGCTACTCGGCAGATACATGTATGATTTGGCCTCTGACCTGGCCTCATAGAGCAATAGATAATTAGCATAAGTGGACCGCCCACCAACATAGGGGCTGTTTAGCTCAGTTAGTAGAGCGCTCGTACGGTATTCGAGAGGTCGCGGGTTTGAGTCCGGCATCAGCCAGTTTTTCTTTGCTCGCTTCCCATTTATTATATAATTTTAACGGGATTAACAATCTCTTCCCAGAGGCAGAGGATATCCCATACATGAACATGTAGTGCATGCTAATGCCATGAGCCTTTTTGAGGAATGGTGGATAGGAGGGCGCTGTGTTCCAATTCACGCTGTGAACATACATGCACAGTATGTGTATAGCTGATTGCATGGTGTTCTTAAGACGCCTAGAATATACCTTTCTGCGACAATTTCTGCACGACGCGACGCACCTTTGGCGTCTTGAGAACACCATATTTTTGAGGTATGGTAGATTATAGGGAGCTCATAATTAACAAGCTTGCTTTATATGAGCCCCCTCCATATCATACCACTCGTATCTATATTATTCATGATTATCACTTCTCTTATTAATTTTGCTTCTTTTGTTTTGTTATAATAATTTTGTTTGCTACCAATGGTATTGATATGGAAATAAAATGATTTGAATTGAATTGATTATGGATAGGAGGGAGCTGTGTTTCCATGGTGGTTAAAATATTTACAAGTTTTTGTGTATCCTCATACAGAGCACCCCACAGAAGAAAGCAGAGAATTGTAGTAAAATTGCCCCTCGGCTTTCCTTTCCGACCCTCCTTGTTTTTGTGGTACAGTCTGCCCCTGACGGCCATTACACCCGTTGGCAGGGTGTGCATTGGTCCAGGGGCAGGGACTCCAGGTCAGCAATTGTTCATGTATCCTTTTGTTAACCAACAGGGAGGTAAATTCAAATGACAATGTGCATCATTCTGCTGGGTGCTGTGCTCGAGTAAATTGGTAACTTTGTTGAGGCCCGGGCTGGGCAGGTTTTTCCTGGGCGCGCGTAGCCGGAGAGAGCCTTATATTTGCATTTTAGGAAGAAAGCTGTTATTGAAATAATGTTTTGTTTTTATTGATTATTATACGCCTGAAGACGAGACTAAGTACAAACGATATGAGGAAGTGTACGGGGTAGAATGTCGTATCTGGCCGCCACTATTTTTCGTTAAATATAACCAATAATGTAATCTTACCTACCTGGTAAGGTGGAGAACATATGGATGATGATGGACATATACTTCAAATTATTTCCAGGATATTTATTTCATGAAAAATCAGGCATTTTTGGTATACGATGACTTTCTCAGTCATGTCAGTCTGATCTTGTAAACTCCACAATTATTGACCAACACAGTCATTGTACATGCGTAGTGGCAACTATAATAGGATCCTTCTATTTTCTGAAGGGGAGGATTTTTTTAGAAGGGAAATCAAGTCCGAAAACCATCATAAAAGTGGATTTTAAAGATAGTTTTCGCTTTCTGTACCACCAAAAATCGATAGAATGATTTTTTAACTGGTTAGTGGTTGACATTTTTTCCCCCAAAAAAGCCCTTAAAAAGTGGCGGCCGGATACGACATTCTTTCCAGTGTACGTGCAGTGTACATCTAATTAAAAGTAAAACAGTTAACAGTTACTATAGGCTATAGTAACTAGCAATGTTGCCGTAGCCGACTCCCGGACTGACAAGTGACATTGACGAACCAAACAGTAAGCTAATATGACATATTTTACCTGTTTTTGTCCTCACAAAATCGTCACAGTGAATATTCGTCCTCTTATAAAGCCGGCTGGGATGTTTCATTTAAGAAATGTATATTTATTTAGTGGAAAAAGCTGATTGAAATTACTCCGTGGGGTCAATGCTTCTGTACTGTTGTGATTTAGCTGAAGACACGGTCGGCTGTGACCTCCCGTGGTGCAACGCGCGACCTCCAAACTTTGGTTAGCCTCCGCATCCGTCCGTCGCTCTGGTGTGCTTACACGTAACGGTGTGCAACTATTGAGTCGCTCTTCGGCGCGGGGATATTTGCATAAAGGGTTTGTCCTCTTATAGTAGTTTTCAGTAATAGAATGATATTTTTGCATTTAATTTGCATTATTTTTGTATATATGCACTCAGTACTTGGTTAGGGTTAGGGTTACTGCTACTGCTATTAGTAGGAAAGGCCGGTCGGTATGTAGGAATGTAGTTTCTGGAATTCATCATGGCAACTTCAGATTCCACGAAGTGCATCAACTGCAAAGAAGAATTCTTGAAAACCAAGCCGGGGTACAGTCAACGTTCTGTACGGTTAATCTGTAGCAGGGAGACCTACGCTGAAATATTTGGGCAAGAATTATCACAAGAAGTTTTTGAGAAATCCTTCTTATGCTCTTGATGTCGGATCTTCGGTCATTACGTCAAAAACCACTAGGGCTGTGCGTTTTCGGATATTTTTGGAACCGGATACCCGACATCAGGGGCTTCGGATACCCGTTTTCATTTTTGTTGAAAACATGCCTCCGGTGGTGTACAAATACATGTACTGTTAGTAAATGGTAACAAATTGACTTTTATAATACAGAGGATACCATACTAACGATCTTTTATTTATTGGAGTGTATCTCTTAATTATTTTAAGATAATTGTCTGTAAAAGTGTAAACATTACATTGTTCAAGAGTCACAGATTTCTGTTCGCACCGCTCAAATGTTATAAGTCCGAATTTTAAAAAGTCGTTTACGGGTAATTGGAACCGAAAAATGACCGTTTCGGTTGGGTTTTCGGATACCCGGATAACCGACACAGCCCTGAAAACCACGCCTGACAAAAAATATAGCAGCAAAAGAGCCTGCCCTCAGACAGACACCCCAAAACCAAAAAAATCTAAATCGAACTTTAAATGTTCTGCAAAAAAAGCCATAGATTAACTGAGGTTGAAAAAGCTTTTCGGACCTTGATACGAGGAAGTAAAATGGCGGACAGGCCTGCATCAAAATATGTTTGGGTCTGGTACATGAAGAGGCAAGGAATTTTTTTTCATTTGTTGATACAATATAATTAATGAAGACAGATTTAAATTTCTAGATTTGCAATTATTTATTATTGTTCTGGATTGTAAATAGGATCATTATTTGTGAACATAATCCCAACCCAACAGACTTTTCAGTATGAATGAATATCACAAACATTGTTCATGCAGACGAAAAATTTGAGGACATGCTGGTCATGGTGTGCCACTATTCTGTCTAATTTAACAAGCAAACAATTTCTGGGAGCAACCCTGGCGCCACAGTTCTATTCCCATGGCTGCTTACAAGAAATTGAATTTATACGTGGTGCACGGGAAAAAATGTTATACTCAAAAGTAACGCCAAGCCGGTGTTTGTTGGTATCCAAAGCGTTTCTTTTCTTTGATCTCTCCTAATTGAAAAACGGAAACATCTCAAAGTGATGAAAAGTTATTAAAATATTTTACAAAAATATTCAGTTATAAGGAAATCTCGATCAATATATATTTTAAACAATTAATATGGTACCGTAATTCCTATCAACAAGAAGATTGCTGTGTATCTTTCCTCAAACAAATTCCGAGGAATATCAACTTAATTGTTTCTCACCTCTTGTCTTACATGGGAAGGATGCCTTTAGGACAGATACAACCAAAGGCATTTTGGTGTTAGCCTGCTCTATGTAGGTGTCCCTGGCAAAGTCTCGTATGCGGTCAACTGCGAGCTCTCCTCCCAAGATCCCACTATCATGGCATTTGTTTCGTTCTTTTGCTGCTATATTTTTTGTCAGGCGTTGTTCTTGAAGATCCGACATCTAGGCCTAGAGCATAAGAAGGATTTCACAAAAGCTTCTTGTGACAATATTTCAGCGTAGGTCGCCCTGCTATAGAATAACCGTACAAGAACGTCAACTGTACCCCGGCTTGGTTTTGAAGAATTCTTCTTTGCAGTTGATGCACTTCGTGGAATCTGAAGTTGCCATGATGAATTCCAGAAACTGGTAACATTCCTACATACCGACCCTTTATATACTAATACTAGCAGTAACCCTAACCCTAACCAAGTACTGAGTGCATATATACAAAAATAATGCAAATTAAATGCAAAAATATCATTCTATTATCGAAAACTACTATAAGAGGACAAACCCTTTATGCAAATATCCCCGCGCCGAAGAGTGATTTCAATTTGCACACCGTTACGCGTAAGCTCACACTAGAGGGACGGATGCGGAGGCTAACCAAAGTTTGGAGGTCGCGCGTTGCACCACGGGAGGTCACGGGCAGCCATGCTTCAGCTAAATCACAACAGAACGTCAGAAGCATTGACCGCACGAAGTAATTTCAATCAGCTTTTTCCACGAAATAAATCTACAATGAAACTTCCTGAATATTCACTGTGACGATTTTGTGAGGACAAAAACAGGTAAAATATTAGCTTCCTGTTGGGTTCGTCAATATGTCTGCGGGGGTTGGTAACTCATGAACTCCCGGACTCCGATGGAGTCGTGCAACACGTAGACTAGAGGAGTCCCTTTGCCCCACCAGTGTGGCACGGATCTGAATCCTAAGCTAACGGTGGGATTTGTGTAAATTCCTAGCGCACAAATTGACGATATTTGCAACTATTTTGACACACTAACGTTACATACGTTCCTTACATGTTGAACTATCTTGGCGCCCCCCAAAAATGGTGATTTTACTTACATTAGGCCATGAGAATGAAAGTCATAGATTTGCGTCCACCGCCCGCATGTCCCGAAAGCTACCGCCTAAATTTTTCATTATTTGCAAAAAAATCATTATTTGCACAAAAAAGGTATTTCCACCAAACAAATTTAGTTCCAAATCATCCACATCAGTAAAACGAAGTTTTTTACCAAATTTCCACCAGTATGTGCGCTATAATCATGACATTAGCACATGTTCTCTTAATACAGTCTTAGTCCCGCGTACGTCGTTCACATAAAAGGTCGCATCACGCTAAAACTGTACGGTAAACTCCATCCGATCCGCACCTGCAACTGTACCGCCTTCACATGCACAACACGTTCGCTGTTGAGCCTTTGTATCTTATGCCGTGTGCGGCCCGCACGTATAATGATGCACGTCTTAATAACCAAAATTCTCCTTGTTACTCCTCTTTTACCCTTCACCCTTCCCTCTCTCTCGCAGGTAGAAAGCATGTACATAAAGTGATTAAGAATACGTCAAATTAGAAGAAACATCTTGTGATTGCGCTGTTATTAATGATCAATGGAAATAATGAATAATGAATAATGAAAAAAAGCCTCATGTATTTTCGAAATTTCCCGGACGCAAATCTATGACTTTCATTCTCTTGGCCTTACTAGTTTAGGCCTATCCTCAATTTACCCTAAGGCCATGAGAATGAAAGTCATTGATTTGCGTCCACCGCCCGCATGTCCCGAAAGCTACCGCCTAAATTTTTCATTATTTGCCAAAAAAATCATTATTTGCACAAAAAAGGTATTTTCACCAAACAAATTTAGTTCCAAATCATCCACATCAGTAAAACGAAGTTTTTACCAAACTTCCACCAGTATACATGTGCGGTATAAAATAATCATTAGCACATGTTCTCTTACACAGTCTTAGTCCCGCGTACGTCGTTCACAAAAAAGGTCGCATCGCGCTAAAACTGTATGGTAAACTCCGTCCGATCCGCACCTGCAACTGTACCGCCTTCACATGCACAACACGTTCGCTGTTGAGCCTAGTGTAGTAGTAGTATGCCTGTGTGTGCGGCCCGCACGTATAATGATGCATACATGTATGTACGTACACAGATTAGAAGAAACATCTTGACCTTGTGATTGCGCTGTTATTAATGATCAATGGAAATAATGAATAATGAATAATGAAAAAAAGCCTCATGTGTTTTCAAAATTTCCCGGACGCAAATCTATGACTTTCATTCTCTTGGCCTAAATGACGCACCTAAGGTTATATAAGAAACTGGACGGTAACTTACAAATGAAATTAGCAGTTTGGTGTTTCAGTTTGTTTCAGTGAAGGATTCTCTTGTAAAATGCTGAATTTCAATGCATGATCATACATCTTGAGCGCCGTTTTTTGAGATGCACAGAATTGTGGTCATCAGAAAATTGATGATGGTATAATGACTCACCCCAAACTGTTATTAGTGTTAAAGTTGATGGGGGCACAGAAAATGTACCCAAGAAGAAAAACGGTTGAAATCATGTTTCATCTTATTCCAGATGGTTGTAAAATTGTTTTTAAACTTGAAAATAAAAATATTGTTTTCGATTTTTAAAATAAAATAGTATAATTTGGAGAAGCTCTCAAAACATTTAATCAATATTCTTGAAAGACCAATAAAATGGAAGGTAGTTAAATTTCTTGCAAAAAGTACTTTAAAACTTTGAAATGTGTAAAATTACTGTTATGTTAACATTTTGTCAAATAAAAGATTTCTTTTCATACATGTAACCATGATATTAATGTTTCATTTTCTCAATAATTTTCCACTACCGTCGAAATAAACACCAACGAATTAAGTAGTCTTCGTTTGCTTCTTCTATAAGGAATGTGCCCAATTTGAGGATCAGTATTTCTTTAAAAAATCATTGCAAATGCAAAGCATTCATATATTTTGGTTTCCACAGACAACAGCTTGTTGACGGCATAGAACAATAAAATCACAGATGTTCGTGAAAAAAAATTGAGGTCATGTAAATCTCTTACTATTTGTATCTAGTAAAATCAGTGGTTAAACAACTTTTTCCACTTTCACAAGCACTAACTTTCCAGTAAATCATACAATTTCACTATAATTTTTATTTCTGTAACAAGCACGACTTAGATAAGTTTATGCAACCAGTAATACGCCATAGTTTTGTAAGTTTTCCGAGAAATGCTAAGCCAAAGGTAGGTGCGTCATTTCACGAGTGCGGCGAATTACGTACATGGACGATATATTTCATGACATATAACGTTAGGCCCGAAAAAATTACACGATGATCAGTATTTTGCAGGTTTCAATGAGGACGACCATCTTGAATGTATGAAAAGTGGTCAGAAAAACAACTTGCATGCGCAACAATTTTACGACGGCTGTTTTATGTGTGCACATACTTGTTGTATTTTAGGTCCGTGCCACACTGGTCTGGTGGGGCAAGGAGATAAGGAATCAGTCTTTCCAACCATACTGCGAAGAAGGGAAAAAATACAGCTGTTTTAAAAGCTGGTCATGATACTCCCAATTAAGTGCTGTGTGTGTGGTGACCTTGGTCGACTAAAGTAGCCAATGGTAAGCAACAGGGGGTATGTGTGTTGTCGCCAATGTTAGTGAAAGGGTTAAAAAAAACATTGGTGCGCATGCGCAGAGTGGAGTTGCTGGAGGGCCCGGGCCGGATTTTTGGCATGAAGTCAACGGAACTGACGTTTTTTAAGCACGATTGACTGGGGGTTAAAGGAAATGTCCTAAAAGTTATTAACAAGGCAGAAGTAAGTATACGAATGAGAAAGAAGTTACTGCACTCTCCACTTTTCTTCAGTCTCCTGACGATGACTAGAGCAGACTAGTCGAAACATTGAGAACAAACCAACCGGCTCTTCTAAAAAGAGATCATTAACAGTTACATGGTGTACCCGAAAGAACTCATTAACATCTACATGTATCTTCACCATGCAAAGCCTCAAATCCTACACAATTACCTTCCTAACGTTACATGTACCGCGTCCGTTAATGACAGAAGTTATAAAAATCTGATAGTGGGGTCACCACAGCTGTATGTATAATGTAAGATAAAAGGAAGACACTGTAATAAGTATTGCAGATACACCTATATTTCTAGAAATGACTGAACAAGTGAATTATTAGTTTGCCTTTTCCAATAAAAGATTTTGGTGAATGTACACAATAACCTTGGGCGTTAACACGATAATATCGAATATCGCGATACCTTTTTTTATTCGATTACGATATCGAGAAGCTTTTTAAGTTATCGAGATATCGGCAAATCGCGATTAAAAAATATATCGCGATTTAAAAAAAATCGTCATTATGAGTCAAGTCAGAAATTCCATGGAAACAAAATTAGAACAGTCTTTTCAGCTTTTGGAAGTGAGATACAAAAGCGAACTACTTCAGAAGTACATACACTCTGCAAACGAATTTGTGATTTATTGTGAACTTGTGATTTATTGCTTGTTGAGGGGTACATACCTGTGGTTATCGGCTCTAAAGCAATCATGCATGAATGAAAAAATAATCGCGATATTATCGAAATTCGCGATATATGTTTGCCGATATATCGTGGATGAAATAAATCGATACCGCCCAAGCTTGGTACACAAATCTTTCTTGGATAAAACAAATTAATCATGGCAGTTCTAACATTAGTTATGTAACAAAGTAAATCTATTTGGGCCGTGGTCAAAGTCAAACTCGACAGTGAAAATAATGCCTTTATTAACCCTCCTATAGGTTTAACAATCAAAGACACTCAAAATTTGTATGTCTCTCTTAACCCATTGACTTTGTGCAGTGCACTCAAATAAATGCAAGGACATGTGGCTAGGATAGGTCAAACCAAAACCACTCGACAGTACATACACAGCTCTGTGTGACTCTGTGGTTTGACCTACCAATTGGCAATGCAACCAAAAATACTCAAGTGACTGTCTGTGGGTGCGGTGCTTACTGGGCCAAATTTCAGCCTGGGCATAGGAGGGTTAAATGCATGCATAATCCTGAAACCCAGTACTGAACATAACCATCCAGTCTTAGTCCGAATGCCATGTCCCTTCACAGTCTCCTATTTTTTTGAATAATGACGTAATTGTTGCTGTATTTTTCTAAAGATAGGAGACTGTGAAGGGAAGAGGCATTCAGACTATAAAACCAGTCTACAATCAAAAGGCAAACTAAAACAAAATGACAGGAGTATGCTCACGAACTTGACGAATATTTGTGAGTATACATGTACTTTTTCATAAAATTATACATTTTGAGATTTAAATCAAAATGTTTTGTCTTTTTATTAGCCTGGTAATGTTCAGAATGGTTTATCTCATTATAGCCCTTTTGCATAGAGCAGTCAACCTGAATACAAACTAAAGATGGATGGACATGATGAACAATCTTTGATTTCAGGTAAGGCAAATACTTTGTTTGAATTAAATATACAGGCAATTATTATTATTTTTATTTCAGTAGTAAAGCAAGCATAATGACCACTACCATATGCAGATGACATGTATGCACACATGTGTTTGTAATCTGCATGCATGGAGCAATAAACAGTGTCCACTGACCCAAGCACTGACCTTGCAATCACTATAATAAACATGGTTGTACATGTACCATGGAGGAAGGAAGACAAGTATGCCTTATAACCTCAATCCTCCAAAATCATTTTTTGGACAGACCAAAATGTATACCATGTAACTTCAATCCTCTATTTTCATCCAGTGTCAAATATAGCCTGATAACCTCAATCCTCCATAATTCACCAAGCAAATAATCACATCTGCCCTCAATCTTCTGCAATTTCCACATAACCTCAATCCTTCAAAATCCTTCACTTTTGCAAAGGGTTTTGGAGGATTTGGGAAGGTTAGGGTTAATGACTAGGTAAGTAAGTATGGCTCCTCACATATGGATTGGCAAAGAGACAAAATAGGTTTCATCTCAAAGTAACCATATTTCATGTTTTCTTCAGGATCATCAATGCCTAACACGTCTCAGACGCTAAATCTGATGTCCTCGTCATCAGGGAGTACGACTATTGGAGTGATGCACAATCCTGGTAGTAACAACCCTGTTATATTGCGAGGTGATAACGTCACATTGAATTACAATCTTCAAGGGATATCAGGTAACACTATGAATAACTTTACCCTGAAAATCCGTTTTACCGTGAAATAAATAGTTCACAGCAATTTCACAATGACACAACACCTTGAAAATGCCATGAAATGCTCTTGGGATTGCTTTGCCGTGAAAACGCTGTGAAAATGCCATGAACTTCTCGTGGCAGTTTTGGGGCAGGTCATTAATTCTCGAGAGCACCGTGAAACTGCAGTGAAATTACGGTTAACTGTTATTTCAAGGCAAAACTAAATTTCATGGTATTTTCAGGGTGAAGTTGTTCATAAAAGCTTGGGCTATCACACAATAATATCAAATATATATCGCGATACCTTTTTTATTTGGTTTGATTCGGTTTGATATCAAGTTATCGAGATATCGGCATATTACGATTAAAACTTATCGCGAGTAAAAAACAAAAATTGCAATTGTGAGTTGATTCAGAAATTCCATGGAAACAAAATTAGGCCAGTCTTTTCTGCTTTAGGAAGTGAGAAACAAAAGCGAACTACTCTACAAATGGTTTTGGCTAGGAACCTTCCTGAATCCATCAAAATCCGTTCACCATACAGTACTGAGTCCATCAAAATGCTATACAGAGTCCATGTGATTGTACATATGGTAACTCGAGTCGGAGTCCGAGTCACCAAAAAAGTGACCCAAGTCGGACTCGAGTCAAAGTCAGAGTCGCGAGTCTTACAAGTCTGATTGTAACCCCTTCAACTATATAGGGGTCTGAAAACATTTATATTCAAAATGTCAACCTTGATGGGATTTTCAGTCAGACCTGTTTAACAATAACATGGAGAATGAGAATAAAAAAATAAGCACATTAATTCCTCTTTTTTATAAGTACTGTTCATGTATGTGGCTATAATTATAGTGCAGGCCTACATGTGGGGATGTATTACTTCTTGAAGTCAGAGGAGGTGCACCCGCGTCGGTTGAGTTGGCACCCCATGAGGAGACGGCAAAGAGAAATATTCTCAGTCGTTTAATGCCAACGAAACCGGAGATAAACAAGTCTGAGCGAACCATACAGAGGCCTACCAAAGTATACAACACTATGCAAATAAATTTGCCAATGTACATGGTGCATGTGCGATTGGCACAATTGTACGCAATTGGCATGATTTATTGTGATGCTATTAGAGGGTACATACCTGCAGTTATCGGCTCTGAAGCAATCATGCTTAAAAATCGAAAATCGCGAAAATTGCGATATATGTTTGACAATTTATTGTGGATAAAAAAAAATTGATATTGCCTAAGCCCATCAGGTAACAAAGAGCATTCTATGCACCATAATATTTTTTGACAGAATTAATTATTTGAAGAGAGAATTTAAGCAAATCAAGTACTGACCTTTCCCCATTTGGAGATAGCCTTGACTAAGGCTGTTGTACTGGTCACTTTACACTCCCATCCCGTACCGATTCCTGACCTGAGAAATTCTGCTCGGGAAACACTGACACAAATGTAGTACGCACTTATAAACTGCATTGGACACTGCGCTCTCCCTGGCCAACTGAGTTGCAGGTACACAAAGGCCTAAAGTTGCTTATTACTCTAAACATTTTACCAAATTTTACAATAATACCACTTAAAATTGCATGTCCAATAATGTTTTTTTTTTTTTTTTTACCAGAAGATGGAAATATGATGAAAGGAATCAAGCCGTCTTCAGATACAGGTCCGGGGACAAGTGATGCAGACCATGCGGTTCCATCTGTTAACAGTGACTCGCTTGATATTTCTGATACACAACCTCTCGTCAGTGAAACCTCAGGTAAAACCCCCCAAAAATGATGTCACGCAGTGAGGCTTGTGAAAGACGCTTAGTACCTTTTGAAATAAGATGGTCAGTGCCACACACAGCTATGCATTTCATGGTTATACATACAAGCATACCAGCTTTGCGCTTGTGACAAATTCACAGTGCAACGCATGTGAAATTTAGCACGTGTCAACCCAATTGCCAAGAGGATTTCCTTTTTCCAACTAAGAATCCAACATAAAACAACTAATGTGTGAAACGGTTCCAGCTCAATACGGAGAACAAATTATTTTGCTTTGGTTCAATGACTTCTGACTAGCATCCTCAGAACAAAGATATTGACAAAGTAAGGGAGACTGCCAGCATAGGGCTTGCCCTTACAGAAATATCATGGAGCTTGCCGGCTAGCTTGCCAGCAAGCTTGCAGGCTAGCTTGCCAGCAAGCTTGCCAGCAAGCTTGCAGGGTTCCAAAAATGCAAATTAGTTCAAGCTTGTAGACAAGATTGCAGCAAGCTTGCAGACAAGATTGCAGCAAGCTTGCAGGCAAGATTGCAGCAAGCTTGCAGGCAAGATTGCAGCAAGCTTGCAGACAACATTGCAGTAAGCCTGCAAGCTTGCAGGGGTTCCAAAAATGAAAATTAGGGTAAGCTTGCAATCTTGCATGAGTATGCAAACTAAACTTACAGACCACCTTGCCTCTTAATGGAGCTTGCAGATATTTCTATTTGCCAAGATCTAAATATTAAGCTTGCACATAAATATGCAAGCTTGCAAAAGCAGCAAGCTCATTTTTCTATAAGGGAGATGTCTTAGTTGGTATAAAGCTCGTTAACCCTGAGGTCGCAGGTTCAAATCCTACTCTAGTAATTTTGTTTTTGTTCACTCTAAATTGTTATGTATGTGCCTAGTTAGTTTCCCTTTTTGTTTATTTGATTATATAAATTATAGATAAATGTGAAAATGCATAAATACAAAATGTTTACAGAAAATACTTTTTATTCATGTTTTCCTTCTAAAATGAGAGCGCTAAATTTAGACAGAATAATTTCATAGTATGATTATTGGTATTGTTTACTATTTCTTTACCATCAAGTTAACTTTCATGCAATAATTCGGTAATGTTGTAATTTTTTTAAATTTTTAACGTTTTTTTATGCAAATCACCCCACACAAGGCCAATGGCTACTCCAAGGTGGGGGCTACTAAGTCATTGAGTTGTTACAACAACTCCACACTGAAGAAACCAGCCCCTCACACTGAAACAAGACAAGTTAATAACCAGCCTCTTCACGGTGCGAATAGGACTGGGAGGAGTAACTAGTCAGAACAAGGCAGTTGTTAAACTGCCTCTGCCCCTATAAGCAATTATGGTTAAGTGTCTTGCTCAAGGACACAAGTGTCACGGCCGGGATTCAAACTCACATTCTGCTGCTAACACCAGAGCTTGAGTCCGGTAAGCTAAACCGCTCGGCCACGACACTCCAATAAATCTAGTTATAACCAATGTTGTACCTCAGGTCTTGAACGTCGCTCATCAGCAGGTGTGCCAAATATATTTGTGAGCTCAATTCTTTGCACGAATGACCGAGAGGGGGTTATTCCCCCCCCCCCCCAACACTGCTTAAAACAACACTTTTTGAACCATTCTCTCTTCTCCCTCCTTTTTTCATTATAACTTCCCTTTAACCCTAACCCTCCCAAATCCTCCAAAAATCCTCTTTGCTAAAGTGAAGGATTTTGGAGGATTGAGGTTATTACACTATGAACAACTTCACCCTGAAAATACCATGAAATTCAGTTTTGCCTTGAAATAACAGTTGACCGTAATTTCACAGCAGTTTCACGGTGTCTCTTCCTCTCGGATATTGGCAATAATGTTCACGGTGATTTCACAGCAAATTCACGGTGCTATCGAGAATTAATGAGCTGCCCCAAAACTGCCACGAGAAGTTTGTGGCATTTTCACAGCGTTTTCACGGCAATGGAATCCCAAGAGCATTTCATGGCATTTTCACAGTGTTGTGTCATCGTTTCACGGTAAAACAGATTTTCAGGGCATTTTCAGGGTAAAGTTATTCATAGTGTTAGGCATACTTGCCTTTCCATGGTACATGTACATCCATGTTTGATGTAGTGATTGCAAGGTCAGTGCTTGGGTCAGTGGACACTGTTTATTGATCCATGCATGCAGGTAGGGTTCCAGGCTATGTACATGTATCACAGATTAGAAACATGTGTGCATACATGTCATGTGCTTGCTTTACTACTGATTTTGGAGGATTCAGGTTATGTGTAAGCAAATGGGCCTAGGGGAGTTAGGAAGGATTCAGGTTGTGTGTAAGCAAATGAGCCTAGGAAGTTAGGAAGGATTCAGGTTATGTGTAAGCAAATGGGCCTAGGGAGTTAGGAAGGATTCAGGTTATGTGTAAGCAAATGGGCCTAGGGGAGTTAGGAAGGATTCAGGTTGTGTGTAAGCAAATGGGCCTAGGAAGTTAGGAAGGATTCAGGTTATATGTAAGCAAATGGGCCTAGGGAGTTAGGAAGGATTCAGGTTATGTGTAAGCAAATGGGCCTAGGGAGTTAGGAAGGATTCAGGTTATGTGTAAGCAAATGGGCCTAGGGAGTTAGGAAGGATTCAGGTTATGTGTAAGCAAATGGGCCTAGGGAGTTAGGAAGGATTCAGGTTATGTGTAAAGCAAATGGGCCTAGGGAGTTAGGAAGGATTCAGGTTATGTGTAAGCAAATGGGCCTAGGGAGTTAGGAAGGATTCAGGTTATGTGTAAGCAAATGGGCCTAGGGAGTTAGGAAGGATTCAGGTTATGTGTAAGCAAATGGGCCTAGGGAGTTAGGAAGGATTCAGGTTATGTGTAAGCAAATGGGCCTAGGGAGTTAGGAAGGATTCAGGTTATGTGTAAGCAAATGGGCCTAGGGAGTTATTGTTAAAGTAAAATGTCTGATTTCATTTGTTGTTGATCCTCTTCAGATACATTATCACTGCTTCCCTCGACTTCTAAACAGTTGTCTGAGTTGTCGTTGCTGTCGTCAGGAAATGTTGCTGTAGAGAATTTTAGTGTACGGAGCACTGGCAGTAATAATTTCACTCCTGTTGGAATTAACAGTACTTTTAATGTGTTCGTTAATACCAGCTCAGGTAAGTGAATAAGGAATGTTTCCCTATAAAGGTACTCCTCTTTTAGTAAGACCAGCAGTGGAACATCTCATAGATGTCTGCCGGACTAAAGGTCAATACAAGGAAAGAAGTTAGCAAATTTAAAATGGTCATAGGCACATAGATTTATGAAGAGCCAAAGTTGTGGTACAGCCAAACCTTTGAGAAGCCTGGCCAGGCTGTGGATTTTCCCAGGCCTATGGGGCTATAATCCCCTATCTGAGTACAAAAGACCCTTTACTAACCCTCCTACTAAGGGTCAAAATCAGCCAAAATGTTGATATACTTGCCAAGGTATATCTAGTGCACTTAAAAGTCAAAACACTGTCAAACCTTACGTGAGTACATTTACAGGTCAAAATGAGTCGACCGTTTTTGACTGGTAAAAGCATTGTCTGGTATTGTTCAGGGTGGTCAAAATGACAGTAAAAACCAGTCAAAAATGCCCCTGGGTGCACATTTGGGTCAACAGTGAAAACAGGCAGTTGATTGGTTTTGACCTCTATAGCAACTTCCCACTAAAGTGCAGCAATTGTAGGAGGGTTAATGATCATTAGTATTAGGGTTAGACTTGTGCTCAGACTTGACTGACATATAATGAGCTCTACTTCACTGGACTGATGGGCCCTCCAGAAGCCCAGGTTATGTTGATTGGCAGGTACTATATTGTTACTGGATTAGGACTCACAAAAGACAGAATAGAATGCCAGGTAGCCTGGGCCTGGCTGCCACTGCATCTCAAAGGCTAATTGGCTGTACCACAACTTTGGACCTCTTCCCTAAGGCAGATGTTATAAACGGTGTCATTCAGGGTCTCAAAACGGGTGCACATATTAACCCTGCTACACATGGAGGCCACTCCGATCCACTAAATTTTCAATATGTTCTTCACCAACCTTTAGTACATACAAGCCTGCTGTCCTTTCCAAGTAATCTTACAAAATCAACTGTGTGCCACCCAAGGCCACTGTAAATGTTTGAACATAATAGTTTGGCCTGCAACGTATCAATGGGAGACCACTTTACCATGCAATCTCAGTGGTGTGATAGTGCACAGAATGGTTACCATAGGAGGCGACTGGCAATAGCTAATGGCTTGGAGTGGCCTGAATGGGTCGTTTCAAAAATTGCACTGATTGTAGGAGGGTTAAAAAAGTGATTGGCACAAACAAAGAAGTATGGTAAATTAACATGCACGAATATAAAAAAGGTGGATGCTCTTGAAGTGCTTTGGTAGCTCAGGGCTGTATACTCCTCAGGGAGCTGAGAATGTTTAAGGATGGGCCCAATGACCAGGGGTAATAATCGTGATAGATTTCACACTGTATAAAAAGACTCCAACGTATCTTACTCAGCTTCGGTTAATGAACCTGACTCCAGTATAGACCTTATGCATATGATGTCACAAACTGAATTTCGCCCTCTATCAGAGGCTAGAGAAGGTCACTCATTGGTTCATGTATGCGTGCTGTGCGTATACGCACGCACAGCGCGCATACATGAACCAGTGAGTGACCTTCTCTAGCCTCTGATAGAGGCCGACCTTCCGTTTGTTTCTCTAAAAGACTCCAATGTATTTTACTCAGCTTCGGTTAATCAACCTGACTCCAGTATTAGAGAAACAAGCACTACTGCCAAGTACTCCAGCTCTTGCTCCCAAAGCAATCTACAAAAGACCAAGGATGATTGCATGATTGAGGATGGCATTGTCTTCCTCATTGACTGCAGCGAGCCGATGTTCCATAAAAGCTCTGATGGTGATGACAGCCCGTTTCAACGAAGTGTCAACGTAGGTGAATGTTTGT
>CM055831.1:22470723-22616108 GCA_029582265.1 Zoroaster sp. YZ-2022
ACATTAGGGATGGTCTCACTCAATTTTACAGATGAGAATTGTTAACATTGATTTTGTTTATATAAGTGTTTACTTGTGATTTGCTTAAATTGTATTAACTACAAGTTCACATTTAAAAAAAGAATTGCTGCATGTCAGAACAAATTTTAACAACGGATGCTTGGAACCATCACCAAGTTGACAGCAAGTAAGTTTACAATAGAATTCAGTAGTTTTGTGATCAGATAAATTACTTTCCAATGTTGTACATTGCTTTTCAAGGTTAAGGTAATGATTAAAAACTGCTATGAATGTAGTTGCTTTCTTTTTATTCTGCAAAAGTAATGGAAGTTAGTTTTGGACACCCTAGTTTTCAAATAATAACAAATCCTGCCTTGTACCTTGACTCAGAATCAGGAAAGAGTACTCTTTCCGTAATTCAACTAGAAATTAATGAACTTGTCTTAAAAGTGACAGTACCTCAGACATAATGATTTGTAAGGAACTTTGATACCATCACAGTTTAAACCATGTAAGTGTAACATTACAATACAAAAATATTATTTCTGAATTACCAATTCTATACAATACTTTGAAAGATTTATGCAATTTTATTGGAAATTTCCTTAAATTGTTTGTTAGTTATTTTCAGTTTTTGAAGTGAGATATTTTACATAATAGTCAGAAGCTCAGGTTACCAGTAAAGGTGCCTTAACCCTCCTACTGTTTGACCATTTGAAACCATTCAAAATTTCCACTTACCAAAATGCCCATTGGTTTTGTACACACCTGGTGATAACATTTGAACAGTGTTGGTAGCAAGCTTAACTACCATTCATATCCATTCAAATGGTTTTGAACGGTTGTTACACTACACCTTGGTGTGTTTCCATAGCCGAATGGATTCAAATGGTGAATGTACTTCACAGTGGCTTATCATTCAAATGGTTTTAAATGGTGGATACATTACACCTTGGTGTGGTTTCACATAGCCGAAAAACAAAACCTGCATTATGTAGATAAAGTGGACTATCCATCATCTCAGTACCCTATGGAGTTTTAACACATGGTGGCCAGTGTACAAGTACATGTAATTGATCTACCACTTAAAAATGGCACTAGGGTCTTTAGGGTATAGCAGACCTGTCATTCAAAACCATTTACTCATGTCACTGGCATAGAGGGTCCATTAATTCACCACTTAGAAGTATCCAAACAAGGTTTTGTATTAGCTGACCTACCATTCCAAACCATTTGGGAATCAATACTGTACAGTTATTTCACCATTCAAAACCACAAAAGCGAATGGTTTCAAATGGTGGATCAACTTGTATGAAAAAGGCACCAGAAGTACGAGGGTTAATTCATGATAATTGCAAGGTGTTGACTGATGGGGTCGTGGCCATGAATTTATACCCTTTGATCCAATGAATGCCCTCCGCTTTGAAATATTACCTTTTTCAGCGTGCGCGCTCTTGTCAAGGGCCAGAGTTGTGCACCAAAAAACTTCAAGGAAATTCGCGCATTTGCCCATATTGCTGTAATGTTAGTTCAATATTTGCAGACGACATATTCTTTCTAATCCTATTGGTTAAAAATTCTCTTTGAAATTAATTTTCAGTATGTAACAGATGTTTTTATCAATGAACTCCGCGACGAAAAAAAAAGTAAAGGTCACGTTATGAATATGCATTTTTGTATGACCCTTTTGTATGTCGCCTGCAGAGCATTTTGAACAGCGGTGTCCTGCAAACGCAGTAGAGCTACAGAACCATCTGATGGTAGCATGGCCATTGGCCACAGAAAGAGGGCAGTACATTTGTATACTCCAACGTTGATCTGTAGAAAAATAAAATAATTTAAATATTGTTTAAATTCAACTTCAAGCCAAAAAAGACAATTTTTTCAAGGTAAATGAGTTGACCGTTTTTGGGTGGTCAAAATGACAGTAAAAACCAGTCAAAGATGCTTCGGTGTGCACATTTGTGTCTACAGTTGTCTGGTTTTGACCACTATAGCATTCCCTGCCAACAATCTCAATTTCAAATGAACTCTGGGAACTGTTTGTATCTATGGTTCCCAAATAAAGATCATATAAATAAACACGATAAAACACTGTCACGGCTCCATTCCTTGCGCAGGTGACATACACTCCCTGTACAAATCAATTTTGCTTGATTTGTACAGGGAGTGGTACCGGTATGCCACCCGCAACATTTCGGCAATTACAAGAATGTTTGTACATACAAAGTAAATAATATTTAAAACTTATGGGGTTTTTCTCAAGATGGACTCTACCTGAAACACAAGTAGAAATAGTTTTACTAGCACTGGTAATTCAGTTTTAAGGAAAGATTGCTCTTTCTTAAATTTCGTGTTACGATTGTACAAAGATGAAAATTACATAACAGTTTGGCAAACTTTTCAACAAGAGAAAGATATAGCATTTAAAAACAAAATGTACATTTACCTTCAAGTTTCATATAAACCATTTAGTAATTTTTCTTCTTTAAATTATCAATCTTTTGGGTAAAGAGGGGCACATATACAGTGTATTACAAGAAAATAACATTCATACTGCATACATAAAATAATCTTGTTCAAAAGAACTTCATGTTTTTCTCAAGACAGACTCTGCCTGAAACTGTTTAAGAGTTTTAGGAAAGAGTTCTCTTTCCTTAATTCCACAAGATACTTTCCTTATTCAGAGTGATCACTATTATGTTACCATGAAATTAACAAAACTTTAAAAGAACTATGTTTCAGTGTGAACTTTTTAGCAAAACGTATCATTCATAATTTGAATTTAGGAAAGAGTTCTTTCTTAAGTTCACCTGGGGGTGGCCAGCCAGTTTTTGTGATATAGGACACCATGAATTAAAAACATAAGATTAAATAACTCTTTAAATTATGTCTTTTGAATAAGGAGGGGAATATACTAAGTAAATAACATTTATACTGTACACATAAAATAATTGCAAAAAATGAGTCTGCATATCAAAATAATTTTTTGTATAGCAATCTGTGAATTTTGTGTAGCAAATTTAAAAATGCTTAAAATTATAGTATGTAGTGTGCAACTGTGCATAGATAAAGGTATTGTTTTTCAAGGCTTTACTGTCGTTTGGTTCATAATTAGCTGTGGTGACCGCAGCCCTACTACCTGACTTTTACAACTTCTGTCATTAACGGACGGTAGTAGGGCTGCGGTGAATGCCCATGGTAGTCCTGTATGGACAAGTATCGATATCGAGCAGGCAATGTTCTGTACCCCAAAAAGGTGTCCCAAACATGAGAAATGCTCTTCAAACTCACCTCCAAGATTCTATGCCACCTACAGATGCCTCTTCTGAAGTTTAAAACCATGCAACTTGCATTGGCGAAATTTTATAGACATTTTAAGGTTGGAAAAATACAAGATTGAACTAGTAAACATGGAAACTGCTGGATTTCCCAACAATGCATTGCGTGCATACACAATGACCCTCCTACTACCGGTAAAAAACGAAAAAAAGGCAGTATAGCGCCACCTAGCGATTTTTATCGTACCAAATGTATCGATACTTGTCCATACAGGACTACCATGGGCATTCACCGCAGCCCTACTACCGTCCGTTAATGACAGAAGTTGTAAAAGTCAGGTAGTAGGGCTGCGGTCACAACAGCTAGTTCATAATATGAATGTCCAAATTTTACCAGAAATAATCATCTTTAATTTAATGTCCGGAAATTGAGCCACAGGTGGTAAAAAAAAATCATGTGGTTCTTTCTTGTAGGCCAATTTCTTCATTATTTTCGCCAAATTGCAGTCATTCATGAAAGTTAGTCCTCCGTCTATTTTCTCGTTTGTTTACATTGTTATATCGATCGCTAAAACAGAGGCAATATCACGAAAGGTGGTAAAAGAAATTCACGTGTATCTTTCTTCTAGGCCAATTGCTTAATTATTTTCCTCTCTTTTTTGTCGTTTTATTTTGATTGTACTTGTTTTTAATCCCTTGGAATGATTTTTATTTGGCTTTTTATATTATATTTTCATTATATTGTTTGATTATGTTTGGCAGCATTATGGAGAGCCACTAGATTGTGATTTGGTTCGCATTTTGGTAATCCTACAGGTGTGCTGTCAACATTTTGTCATGTTTACCTTATTTTCATCATGTATATATGTATTTTATATTTTTCTCTAATTGTTTTTTACCATTGTGTTTGTGATTGTTTCTGCCATGTGAAATAATAAATGAAATGAAATTTTCTCCCCCGTTAGTGACCAACATGGTCATTGTACATGCGCAGTGGCAACAGATTCTATAGGGAAATAAAGTCCGAAAACCATTCTAAAGGTGGATTTTAAAGATAGTTTTAACTTTCTGTACCCCCAAAAATCAATAGAATCATTTTTTTTTTTAACTGGTTAGTGGTTGCAAATTTTTTTTTTTTAAAACCTTAAAAAGTGGCAGTTGGATACGACATTCTTTTCCATCGTGGTCAATACCAAGAGAGGTTGATGCCAGAGGCAGACGATAAAATGGCTGCCATACAATGACGGTACAAATTAAATGCCCGCACTTTTTATAATGATACAGCAGGGTCCATGAAGTTAAAATGAGCTGGTGCCATCACATTGTTATACCATTAATAATAATTATTCTTTCCTAATTAGGAAAGAATGATGAATATAACTGCCACTTTTCTATCAGAATATGACAAATAATGAAATATTTTAGACTGTCTTTTAAAAGACGAAGGTGAGCTGTTGGCCGTTTTGTAGTCTAGTTGTGCACATGTGGCAGTTGGGTTTGACATTCTTTCCAATAATTAATGTTATGTCTGTAGAGGGTTAATGTTTTTTGTAGAAAAGAGACATTGATATTGATAGTAAAACCTTTCAAATTCAGTACACCAACGGCAATACACTACGGCCACTATACTGGATGGCGAATAACGGTTCTCGCATGTCGGAGAACCAAATTCTTGCGGTCAACATTTTAAAATTCGATTGATAATGTTTCCCAATTTTAAAAACTAATTAAGTATGAGTACTTACCCAATAGATATTTTCGGTGAGGATGGTTTTCGTAGACTTATAAGCTCGATGTTTGTCGATTGCTAATATTGTCAAATCCGTCCGCTCGTGCCGCGCCAGTTCATATTATTAAGCGCGCACAATTTCAAAAACGTGGTGTGTAGTTTAGTAACCTGACTTGCGCCGTGCAATGTATGCAATAGAGACAACTGGAACCTGTCTAAATACGATAATCTCTTCTTCTTTTTTGGCAACCGCGTCCCCAGAGGGTAGGCCGAGTTCTAACTTCGCTCCAGTACAATCAACAAGATCTTGTCGCAAAGTATCACGGGTGATCCCTTTTTTTAAGTGATACATGTATGCGTCGTTAAGGAACCAGACCAAATTGTATTGTGAATCTAACATGGTGTAAAGTTGATGATGGTATCAATCTACTCTATGAAATAAAAATAAATTTGGAGACGCTATCACATTTCCTAAGAAAAGTGAAATACTTTCTAGTTCAAATTTAGGAAAAAATACCTTTTCCTTAATTCCACTTTAAATTAATACGGTTTTTCGTTATTCAAATCATAGGCCTAAGCTTTCTTGTAAAAATCAGTTCTGACAACATTCCCACTGTTGTACCTTCCATTTCATGCCAATAGGCCTAACATTTAGTTTTTAAAAGATATCAATTACATTTAATTGCCTTCACATGTAAGGTAAAGGATTGGTAATTTATAAAAACAAGAACAATTTGAATTGTAATGTTTACCTTACTTGGTGTTAAGCTGAAATAATCTTGTCAGGTGCGCTGTTTCTTTTTAGAAATATTTCCAGTAAGAATTTAGAAAAGACTACTCCTTCTTAGATTCAACATTACACAAAACCTGAATGCATTTTAACTAAATTAAAGTGATAATGTCAAACGCAAACACAACAATAAAATCATAAGTATGTCATGTCCGTTTGCATTTCCAAATTCTGGTGTGAAATGAAGACATTGGTCAAAATTGCTCTAAAAAGGGATGACACAAGAGGGATTACACATAATAGAGGAGTTTTGGGCTGGATATGGAAAGAGAGATTGTGAGATTAGAGAAAAGCAATAAGGGGGAGTCAAACAAAATAGACTAACGAGTAAAATAAATGTAAAACAAATGTAAAAATATCTGTGGAGATTGAATTGAATTGATTTGATTTTTCTCAAATAATTATGGTGATGCCCTTTCAGAATAACCCTTCAAAAAATTCCATGTTTTTGCTACTTTTTATGAGCAATTTTTGTAAATCAGTAAACCACTATTGTCCTTGTTGAAAGGAAGTACATTACTTTCAAATGGAATATTTGACAAAATAGGGAGACTGCCAACATAATTTCACTTAACCCGAAACCGACAAATTATGTCAATCTTTAGCAGATTTTGAATTTTTTTTGCATGCCAGGGTGGGGGATACTCCCACCCCCAATAATAAAAAATTAAATAGTAAACACTTTGTTAAATAAATGTAGGCCTATGCCATTGTTTAACAGACAAATAAGTTCAGAATTAACAACACTATATATGGCCTATGTACAACCTCACCCTGAAAATGCCCTGAAAATCTGTTTTGCCGTGCATGAAATAGGCTACAGTTCACTGTAATTTCACGGTGTCTCTTCCGTGCAATTGGCAATAATATTCACGGTGATTTCACGGCAAATTCATGGCACTCTCAAGAATTAATGAGCTGCCCCAAAAACTGCCATGCGGGCGAAGGAATCCCAAGAGTATAGCGTTTTCACGGTGTTGTGTCATCGTAAAACTGCCGTGAACTATTTATTTAACGGTAAAACAGATTTTCAGGGCATTTTCAGGGTAGTTATTCATCATGAAGTTTTTGAACTTACCGACAGGCACTATTTTGCCAACATAAGGGGAAGCTTCCCCCCCCCTCCCCCTACCACTGATGAAATTATCCTGCTGCTCAGTGGTTTAATATTCTATATGACCTGTCTGAACATCATTCAATTTTAGAGTTTTTAACTCGGTCAGTGACTTTACTTGGGAGGGGGTACCCATATTGAGCGATTATAGGCTAATGCAAATTTCAATATCACCCCCTCCCCCCACCCACACACCGACACTTTTAGACACGGAATTGGCGGTTGGGTTCGACATTCTTTCCCATATGAGCTAATATAATATGTGAAGTTTATAAAAGTTTACTATTTATGCAGAAAAGTGCAGGTATGATTGATAGTAAAATCTTCCAGATTCATCCAGTTTAGGCTACCACCAGCGATCAGTGGGGTCCAATTTTCAGGGGGTGCACCACTTTTTCTAGGGGGGCATGTCAAATGCTTTAACATTTTGTATCCTGCAGCCTCAAATGGGGACCTATTTTTCCAGATTCTGAATGGGGGACCCGGGGGGGCACAGATCTCGGCAGGGGAAGCACGTGCCACCCGTTCCCCATAGTTTCGCCACTGCCAGCGATACACCACGTACTGCGGATGACGAATGACGATACTCGCATGGCGCGAGAACCAAATTCGTAGTGGTAGGTGAATTTTAATGATAATTCTTTTTGGTTAAATTAATAAAGAATACCTACCTACCAAAAAAGTACTTTCGGTGAAGATGCTCGATGTTTGTTGATAATAATGACACATTATTCTACTCGTGGCTGTTTCTCTAGTTCGTATAAAAAGCCTCCCCGACTGATAAATTAATGTTTGATTTTTAATTATTGAGGGGGGGGGGGCAGTTCGGTAATGGCAAGCCCGCCACCTCCCCCAATAAATATTTTGTGGACATGTGACCCTTCCCCTATAAAGATCGCTGACTTTTTGTTACTAACATAGGCCTATGGATTAATGTAAACATGTATATGTACATGTATGTCTACATTGGTTAGACTAAAGGAATTAAAGTTTATGGTGCAGTCTTTACCTCATATCAACGACCGTGGCCCCACATAGCCACATACAATAAAGGACCCAGCCCAGTGAATATGAGTGCCCTTCAGTAAAAACCAAGCATCAAATTAATCTATTCTAATTAATAAATGACCACCTCAATTTCATTTCCAAATGTTCAATATTAACTTCTTTTTATTGGAAAAAGCTTGACAGAAATTGGTACATCTACGTATTTCAGACTGATGAAACACAACAGTGATAGTTTTATGCGATCCAGAATTTTTCAGAAATGATCTCTCTCATGACCTGGTGAAGGTCATGTCAATACAATACATATTCAGAAACTTTGAAATAAATGAGAAAAATAAATATTAAAAAACACAAACTCAAAGGCATTCACTCAACTTAATTTCAGTAAAAATATTTACATTCTCAGGCAGCATATGAACCATTTGTATTTACATGTATAATGAAAAACAACATTTTGTCCAAATTGAATAATTTATCAGAATACAATATTATATACAAGTAAAATGAATGATAAATTTAGGCTCAGTCACAGTTCTTTCAAGTAATAAATTTTTGGCAAATATTCATTGAATTAATTTTATAATTTTGTTTTATAAAATAACTATTAGTTAACAAAACTGTAAGTACTTTGTTTGAGGTAACACCATAACACCACGTGTATGTCTCAACTATCAATAAGTGAGGTATAGGTTTTGAAAAGAACCTTAGGGAGAAGGACCAAAGTCATGGTACAGCCAAGCCTTTGAGAAGCCCGGCCAGGCCCAGGCTTTTCCCCTGCCTACTGGCCTATATAATGAGCTCTGCTTGCCTGGGCTAGGCCCTCCAGAAGCCCAGGTTATGTTGATTGGCAGGTACTGTATTGTTACAGGATTAGGACTCACAATAAACAATTAGGAGGCCAGGTAGCCTAGACCTGGCCGGGCTTCTCAAAGGCTTGGCTGTACCATGACTTTGGCCCTCCTCCCTTATCACACAGCTCGTATCTCAAATGTCGCTTAGTGAGATTATGGTTCAGGGGAGAACCAATATCGGGCAACTCATTTCTCATCTATCGCTAAGTGAGAATGTGGTTCAGGGAGAACCATGGGGACTTTACAAGGTTAAGTACTTAAAGTACTTTGTCTGAAAGACCATTAGCAACTATTATCAGAGCATTTCATGAATGCATTTGGAAAGTGAGGCAAATCATTACATACACTTATGATGAATGCAGCAAAGCCCAGTTTGGCAGGCTGACAGGTCAAGGCATCATCATTTTGACTGCATTTTCTAATCACCTGTAGCAGGAATTAAATCTTATACTTACAGACCTTGATCATTAAATGTGACTTGTCACCACAAAATGAGTTTAAGTCGAAAATTTAAACAATTGAGTTATTGGTATTTCTGGATTCAGTAGAACAAGAGCTTTCCAATGATATATAACACTTGGGGTTGCAGCAATTCCCCAGACCACCAGAGTGGGATTTGCGGCTTTGTTTCCATCTTTGTTTCAAGTTGTCTGTCAGAACATGATAAAAGCTACCAACGAAATTGGCCTGAAATTGAGGTTATTAATTTGTCTGATCAGACTGAAAATTTGTAATTCGATATAAGGAGATTTACAAACTGCAAGTATAACAAAAAAATAAAATTAGACCTCCCCTGCGATTTTTCACTTTTCCTGCTGTACCGTGAAATGGTATAGTGCGACTTTACGCTCATTTCGTTGTAACAGGTCACAAATAACGACTGTTTGCAGTCACACCATGTCAAAAATTCTCTTTTGAGTAGTGAGTGGTTCTGAAAAGAACCAGTTGGTTCCAACTCAACAATTCGATCAGTACGCTTTGATCGAATTCAGGAGAATTTTTTTTATTACTGAAAAGAAAATTGTTTACATGGTGTCACTGCAAACAGTCTTTACTTGTCTTGTTTCAACATACAAAGCTCTCTATGCAGAGTCTTACTGACCATGATCATGCTGCAGACATCTTTGTCAGGTTCCCTGTATGTTTAATACGATTATAGCACTGATCCCAAATACCAAAAAATGGGCCAGACTATTTTGTCTACCAGCCTCGGTTTGGTTACATGGGATTGTATAGAAGCAGAAGACCATGGTAATCATCTAAAGGCGATTATTCCCCGTGGTGAATCAAAATTTCTATGGGAATATTTCAAAGGGTATTATAAAGGTGGGTCATTCCACCAGGTTGGGGCAAGCTTTGTGTTCCTTTTTACATAGGTAAATGTACCATTTATTATCATTTATTATGACTCCTAATTAACATTATTGTAACTTCCTATTCTTGAATAGGAAGTTACAATAATGCACAGGACTGAAATTGGTTTTGTTCAAATTTGAAGAACTGAGAATGTGCACTCATAATAAGGATAATGAATGGTACATCTACCTTCGTAACAAGGACACCATGTCACAAAGCTTGCCCCAACCTGGTGGAATGACCCAAGAATGTGCACTCATAACAAGGATAATGAATGGTACATCTATCTACGTAACAAGGAGACCGTGTCACAAAGCTTGCCCCAACTGGGTGGAATGACCCAAGAATGTGCACTCATAATAAGGATAATGAATGGTACATCTACCCACGTAACAAGGACACCGTGTCACAAAGCTTGCCCCCAACCTGGTGGAATGACCCAAGAATGTGCACTCATAACAAGGATAATGAATGATACATCTACCTACGTAACAAGGACACCATGTCACAAAGCTTGCCCCAACCTGGTGGAATGACCCATGAATGTTCACTCATAATAAGAATAATGAATGGTACATCTACCTACGTAACAAGGACACCATGTCACAAAGCTTGCCCCAACTGGGTGGAATGACCCAAGAATGTGCACTCATAATAAGGATAATGAATGGTACATCTACCCACGTAACAAGGACACCGTGTCACAAAGCTTGCCCCCAACCTGGTGGAATGACCCAAGAATGTGCACTTATAACAAGGATAATGAATGGTACATCTACCTACGTAACAAGGACACCATGTCACAAAGCTTGCCCCAACCTGGTGGAATGACCCATGAATGTTCACTCATAATAAGAATAATGAATGGTACATCTACCTACGTAACAAGGACACCATGTCACAAAGCTTGCCCCAACCGGGTGGAATGACCCAGGTACAAACTCTAGTACTGGTCCTTACAACATATCCTTCTGTCAATGAAATTCTGGATCAAGAAAGCCCTGCAAACTATTTAACCCTCCTACTATTGCTGCACTTTCGTGGGAAGTTGCTGTAGAGGTCAAAACCAGTCAACTGCCTGTTTTGACTGTTGACCCAAATGGGCTTGTTTTTGCTGTCATTTTGACCACCCTGAACAATACCAGACAATGCTTTTACCACTCAAAAACGGTCCACTCATTTTGACCTGTAGATGTAGTTTGACAGTGTTGGACTTTTTAAGTGCACTAGATATACCTTGGCAAGTATATCAACATTTTGACTGATTTTGACCCTTGTAGTAGTAGGAGGGTTAAACGCTGTGTGACACTGCTGTAGCCCTACTGGCGTCTCATATAGTTCAGAAGCTAGTTGGCAACGTCAAGCTATTCTCCGATGATGCTGTAGCCCTACTGGCATCTCATATAGTTCAGAAGCTAGTTGGCAACGTCAAGCTATTCTCCGATGATGCTGTAGCCTTACTGGCGTCTCATATAGTTCAGAAGCTAGTTGGCGACGTCAAGCTATTCTCCGATGATGCTGTAGCCCTACTGGCGTCTCATATAGTTCAGAAGCTAGTTGGCGACGTCAAGCTATTCTCCGATGATGCTGTAGCCTTACTGGCGTCTCATATAGTTCAGAAGCTAGTTGGCGACGTCAAGCTATTCTCCGATGATGCTGTAGCCTTACTGGCGTCTCATATAGTTCAGAAGCTAGTTGGCGACGTCAAGCTATTCTCCGATGATGCTGTAGCCCTACTGGCGTCTCATATAGTTCAGAAGCTAGTTGGCGACGTCAAGCTATTCTCCGATGATGCTGTAGCCCTACTGGCATCTCATATAGTTCAGAAGCTAGTTGGCGACGTCAAGCTATTCTCCGATGATGCTGTAGCCCTACTGGCGTCTCATATAGTTCAGAAGCTAGTTGGCGACGTCAAGCTATTCTCCGATGATGCTGTAGCCCTACTGGCGTCTCATATAGTTCAGAAGCTAGTTGGCGACGTCAAGCTATTCTCCGATGATGCTGTAGCCTTACTGGCATCTCATATAGTTCAGAAGCTAGTTGGCGACGTCAAGCTATTCTCCGATGATGCTGTAGCCCTACTGGCGTCTCATATAGTTCAGAAGCTAGTTGGCGACGTCAAGCTATTCTCCGATGATGCTGTAGCCCTACTGGCGTCTCATATAGTTCAGAAGCTAGTTGGCGACGTCAAGCTATTCTCCGATGATGCTGTAGCCCTACTGGCGTCTCATATAGTTCAGAAGCTAGTTGGCGACGTCAAGCTATTCTCCGATGATGCTGTAGCCTTACTGGCATCTCATATAGTTCAGAAGCTAGTTGGCGACGTCAAGCTATTCTCCGATGATGCTGTAGCCTTACTGGCGTCTCATATAGTTCAGAAGCTAGTTGGCGACGTCAAGCTATTCTCCGATGATGCTGTAGCCTTACTGGCGTCTCATATAGTTCAGAAGCTAGTTGGCGACGTCAAGCTATTCTCCGATGATGCTTTCCAGCAAGGTAGCCAAACTTTGTACCATGTTTGTTGTTCGTGCATGCATTTAAAGTTCAATGCTGTGGAATGGGATTAACCAGGCTAGCACACTCTGTGTACGTAAATACTTCTGGCAGCACATACATATGTATGTATGTATAAATGCCTTGTCAGGTACTAGACTGGACTTCCCTTGGTCATGCATTATCGCTTCCTAGTCATGGAGGCGATATAGACCCATACAGATAGCACACTGTTGGGGTATGGGTATATGTGAACAGCAAGTCCAAATTCTACGTCGGATGACTCATTGACATGTACACCGGTGCTCCGCACTTTCTCTACCACCATACGCATCTCGGTGTATGACATATGCAGTGGGAAACCACAGAGCTGAGAATGGAAACCAGTTTAAAAATAAAAATTGTTAAGAACATAATCCAATACAATTTAATCATATTGATAATTCAATACAATTTAATCATATTGATAATTAATCCAATACAATTTAATCATATTGATAATTCAATACAATTTAATCATATTGATAATCCAATACAATTTAATCATATTGATAATCCAATACAATTTAATCATATTGATAATCCAATACAATTTAATCATATTGATAATTCAATACAATTTAATCATATTGATAATTCAATACAATTTAATCATATTGATAATTAATCCAATACAATTTAATCATATTGATAATTCAATACAATTTAATCATATTGATAATCCAATACAATTTAATCATATTGATAATTCAATACAATTTAATCATATTGATAATTCAATACAATTTAATCATATTGATAATTCAATACAATTTAATCATATTGATAATTCAATACAATTTAATCATATTGATATTCATATATAGGCTTTTCTTTAAAGGGACAATATCGTCACGATCAACAGGGCATGGAATCGGGGTGCTAATTTTAGATTAACTCAGTGACTGCCATAATACCCCACATGATAAGGTCATTATTACCGTTGCTGCTGCATAAATGAGATAGTAATTTTCAGTCACCGTGTTCATCTTAAACTAGGACACTGATTCCGTGCCCTGTTGAAAGTCTGCTCTGATCGTGACGATATTGTCCCTTTAAAGGTAAAGTACATCACTGATAATGTTGTATGATTGTATCTTTCCTTTAACCCTCCTACTTCTGGTACCTTTTTCATACAAGTTGATGCACCATTTGAAACCATTCGCTTTTGTGGTTTTGAATGGTGAAATAATTGTGTACAGCATTGATTCCCCCAAATGGTTTTGAATGGTAGATCAGCTAATACAAAACCTTGTTTGGATCTTTCCAAATGGTAGTACAGCTAATACAAAACCTTGTTTGGATACTTCTAAGTGGTGAATCAATGGACCCTCTATGCATTTGAATGGATTTGAATGGTAGTAAAGCTTGCTACCAACACTGTTCAAATGGTATCACCATGTGTGTACAAAACCAATGGGCATTTTTGAAAGTGGAAATTTTGAATGGTTTCAAATGGTCTATCAGTAGGAGGGTTAAAATACACTCACTGGCCATAAGTATTGCAACATTGAAATTCACACCAAAGTTCAGTTTGGAGAACTGTGTTACAATAATTTATTTTATTTTATTTACACTACTTAAGACTTCTTGAAAGTGCCTGTGTTTTGAAGTCAATGTTCTTTTTTACTGTTCTTGCTCGGAAACAAAGTCCTTCAATACTTTAATAATAATAATAATAATGTGTGGACTTATGTAGCGCACGTATCCACCAACTGAGTGGTGCTCAAGGCGCATTATATTATTACCCCTGCTCATAAGGCTCATAAATCATTCCTGAAACCATCTCAGCTCCCTGGGGAGTATACAGCTCAATTGCTGCCATTACAGCGCATATAGGGCTAATCAACCAACTCTGCCCTCACTGGTACCCATTTAACCCCTGGGTGGAGAGAAGCAATTATGGTTAAATGTCTTGCTCAAGGACACAAGTGTCACGGCCGGGATTCAAACCCACATTCTGCTGCTAACACCAGAACTTGAGTCCGGTAAGCTAGACCGCTCGGCCACGTGACCTGATAATTGCGGCCATCCGTCTAGGCAATTTCTCGTAAAAATTCATGTTGCAATACTTTTGGCCAGTGAGTGTACATTTACAAAAAGGTGCGGCAGCAATTTTGTGCTCTTTTTTCTATAAAAACTGTTAATACTTTTTCTCATTGGACTTAGATTCTTCAGTGATATACCATCATCATTACATAACTCCTCCTCCTCCCCCTTGGAAATTTTTGCAAATTTTCTTTGTTATCAAAACTTATTTTATTTGTGGATGGGGAAAACAAGTGCTTCAAAATAATCACAAGAAACATGATTTTACAGTTATTATTTCCCAAAATGATTTTATCGTGGGTCCCGTCATAAATTCATTTGGGAACATATTCATTGTTAAGTGAAGGGTTTAATGTCATTACAACACACCTTCAAATATTTAAAGGGACAGCATCGTCACGATCAGAACAGACTTTCAACAGGGCATGGAAGCAGTGTCCTAGTTTAAGATGAACATGGTGACTGAAAATTACTGGCTCATTTATGCAGCAGCAACGGTAATATGACCTTATCATGTGGGGTATTATTTTCAGTCACTGAGTTAATCTAAAACTAGCGCTCCAATTCCATGCCCTGTTGAACGTGCTAAATTGTCCCTTTAAACCGAGCTTAATGCAATGATTATTTTTTACATATCTCACTACAAAGCTTCTGTTTTCATTTCTAAAAGGATACACTCCATGTTTTGATAAAAACAAACATGTTTAATTAAAACCCTCCTACTACTACAAGGGTCAAAATCAGTCAAAATGTTGATATACTTGCCAAGGCATATCTAGTGCACTTAAAAGTCAAACACTTTCAAACCTTACGTGTAGTAAGTACATTTACAGGTCAAAATGAGTTGACCGTTTTTGATTGGTAAAAGCATTGTCTGGTATTTGACCACCATGAACAAAACCAGTCAAAAATGCCCCTGTGTGCACATTTGTTCAACAGTCAAAACAGGCAGTTGACTGATTTTGACCTCTATGGCAACTTCCCACTAAAGTGCAGCTACAGATGACTATCTCCGCCTTGAATATCCTATCACAAGAGTCCAAGCTGGTGACAGATCTTTCAGTGTTTGTGCATCCAAGCTATGGAACAATCTTCCTATTTATATCAGGCAATCTGTTTCTGTTAATGCCTTCAAGAAGGCTCTTAAAACTCACTTGTTTCCTCGTTAATTTTGCATCAATTTATGTCTTATTCTATCCTGATTTGTATTTATTATGTCATATTAACTTTTGTAAGCGCCATGAGCCTCTCGGGAATGGCGCATGATAAATACTTGTTGTAATGTAATGTAATGTAATAGTAGGAGGATTAAATGAAGAAAACCAGGTGTTACATCTTTAAAAAAATCACCAGTAAAATTAAGTTCATGTGTATGTTTTTAATTGTATGACAAATACAGTTTTAAAATGATTTGAATTATTAAAATTTATTTGAAAGATTTCAGGAGGATTAAGAATTTTCTTGGACTTACGTTGTATGAGTCCAAAATCTGTTGCAGTTCTGCCTGGTGTTCGTCACCTCCAGCTTGGCTGAACTCTAGCTTACGTAGGATCTGACGGAACACCTGGGTGCAGTAACGATTCCAGCGGGTGATGTGACGCGGCCGCCACGCCATGATGCAGTCACGAAGCTTCTTCTCAATCCTATCAATATTGAACATTGTAATTATTGATAAGTTCTTGCGTTGGGATATTGACCGAATGATTAGATTTTTGCCCTGCACCTGATGTTGATCAATATCACTTTACAATTGTGGTAACCGCTCAGGGGGCGGATCCATTATTTAAAGAAGGGGGTCCAGATGGATGGAATTTTTGTTTTGTCGTAAAAACTAAAAAACAGTCCTAACTTGTAATGTTTTGTTCCAAACCATGCAGTCGCTTGGTTTAAAATGTTGTATTGTCTCTTCAGGAAGTTAAAAACACAGGAAGCTAAAATAAACCACACAGCCAAATGAGAAGGATAAGTATAAAGTGTTTCATACATACATTGGTGTAAGGGAAAAAAAAATCAAATCAATTGATTAGTCTTGGTTCAAGATTGTGTTTGTATGTTTGTATCCATTGCCGCACGCCCCTGGAGGGCGCTCTCTCTAAATGAACCGCTATCTCTACACGAACTGCTATCTCTACACAAACCACTATCACACACGAACCGCTATCACACACGAACCACTATCACACACAGTCTTGGTAAACTTGTTGAATCTCCCCTCGAAATCTGGGCGAAACCAATACACATGCATTAATTTGATATGCTAGCGTGTCCACATTTTTGGTGCGTACGCTTATAAACAACTATTTAATTTGTTTCCCAAAAATGTGGCCTGTGCTAGCATTTCAAATTGACGCATGCGTAGTGGTTTTCCCCCTGTTTTCGGGGAGAGATTCAATAAGTTAGCCAAGACTGTATTTGATAAAGGTTCGTGTGTGATACACAATCAACATACTAACACAGTTTCATCAATCTACATGTATAAGATATTAGATGTACATAAAACAACCAACCTGTGAAAGTCCAATCCAAATTGGTCCACATGTGTTGAAGTCTTAAATTTGAGCAGTTGTATAACTAGGGTTGGTTCAGTAGAGGGGTGGGGCACAAAGATTTTCAGGGAGGAACTTACGGCTCTTTTTTACAGGCCCTTATGGTGAATTATGGTTCCCTGGGGGGAACGATTACTTGAAAAGGGCAATGTAGCTTTTATGCACAATATGATGAGTGTACAACTTATTGGATATTTAGTGGTTGGGAGTTACCTAATAATAATAATAATAATAATAATAATGTGTGGACTTATATAGCGCACGTATCCACCAACTGAGTGGTGCTCAAGGCGCATATTATTACCCCTGCTCATAAGGCTCATAAATCATTCCTGAAACCATCTCAGCTCCCTGGGGAGTATACAGCTCAATTGCTGCCACTACAGCGCATATAGGGCTAATCAACCAACTCTGCCCTCACAGGTACCCATTTAACCCCTGGGTGGAGAGAAGCAATTATGGTTAAGTGTCTTGCTCAAGGACACAAGTGTCACGTCCGGGATTCGAACCCACATTCTGCTGCTAACACCAGAACTTGAGTCCGGTAAGCTAGACCACTTGGCCACGACACTCCAAGAAGTAGGGTTTTAATTAGCCCCATTCTAGTGCCAATTCACTGGATTCCCTCTGTTATCCTTGGTCCTAGCGCCACATGTACAAAAACGGATCAATTTTTCTTTTTTTCAACTTTTGATTTGCTAATTATTACAACCTAAAACTTAGTAATTAGGTAACCTTGCCCAAACAGACACTTTTGGCATAAAATCCATTATTCTGGGATAGCTCACTTCATGAAATTTTCAAAATTTTTGAAAAAAAAAAAAAAAAATTAATAAAAAAATTAATAAAAAAATTAAATTAAAATTTCACAAAAATTACCAATCTCACAATAGTAAACTTTATGCCAAAAGTGTCTGCTTGGGCAAGCTTACCTAATCACAAAGTTTTAGATTCTAATAATTAGCAGATCAAAAGATGAAAAGAAAAATGTCTCCTTTTTTTGTACATGTGGGGCTAGGGCCAAGAATACGGAGGGAGTCCAGTGAATTGGCCCTAGAATGGGGCTAGGTTTTAATGTGACAATCTATGTCTGAAGCCTCAGTTATAACTCATCCTCAGTAGATATTATTACTTACTTATCTTGTAGATCTGCAACATACTCCCTGTCTGTCTGGTAGTAAGATAACTCTGTCGGCTGTAGAATTTACAATGAATACAAATTAGGTGTTATCACTAATCATCTATTCTAGTTGGCAAATTACAAAGTGTATTTTGTGTATTGATAATACACCCATCCAGTTAGGTGCGTTACTCCTGCCTACCCTTGAAACACTGAAAACTAGGTCATGCATCTATACAGAAAGCAACGCATGACCAATATAGTAGCATTTGTTATAGAAAGGTGTGACACTATTGTTAGCATGTGCTGTTTAATTGACACACAGCTGTTTAATTTAACAAAAGTAAAGAAATGAAAAATGGGTAGCGGGCCTGGGTCTCCCTTTGGTCTAGAGGACAAAGCCCCCTGAACCTCCTGGATGTTTAATTTTGGAGGATTTACAGACTCTCCACATCCCCACAAACAAGAAACTAGAGGTTTGGACACAATACAGGCTACTTCTTTCTTTCCTTCGTGGCTACTTGTCGTTTTTTCAAAAAATATTTCAGGCAAAATTCTGAAATCAGGAAAAATCCCGAGAAATCACAGACCTGTTGACAAGTTAATAGATCAGTCTATGTCAACAATGTCATTTCCAAATCAGCAAAAATGGAAGAAAAAAAAGAGAAAAGTGAGGGAATTTTTGACAGATATTAAAGAATTAAATTTGACTATTCTTTAAAATGATAGCATCTAGACAAAATCATTTCAAGAGATGTTTGATACCACTATCAGCTTTATGCCATTGAAAGATTTAGGTAAAATCATCAATTGTTTTGAAAATACCAATGTTGTAATCAATTTTAAAGGGACAGTATTGTCACGATCAGAGCAGACTTTCAACAGGGCATGGAATCGGTATCCTAGTTTAAGATGAACACAGTGACTGAAAATTACTGGCTAATTTATGCAGCAGCAACGGTAATATGACCTTATCATGTGGGGGGTATTATTTTCAGTCACTGAGTTAATCTAAAACTAGCACTCCAATTCTATGGCCTGTTGAACGTGATGATATTGTCCCTTATAAAATAAGTCACTGTCTCTCGAGGACAACACAGTTTCAATTTCACAAAGCATGACATTTACTATTTCATAATAATTTTGCTCAAGCAGCCACAATTCATACCTGTACACTTGAAAGCCCGGGGTTTGGGTAGCTACGTCCAAAGAATGGATTCCATAGTTTGGCTTTACCGACATCAAAGTCGATTCTGATCGGTTCTGCATGGACCTGAATATTAAACCAGACCTGCAATGACAACAAAAGGAGAAGTTGAAATATAATTGTCTAAAGTTGTTGAAATAGAAACAGAGAAATATTTCTTCATCGGAGAGCTTTTCACTTGATGCTTGTACTTCAAAAGCTTTTTCCGCTCCATGCATGATATACTGAGGCAGCTAATGTCCTATAACCTTGTTTTCACTACTACTCCTTAACCCTCCTTCTACTACATGAGTCAAAATCAGTCAAAATGTTCATATACTTGCCAAGGTATATCTAGTGCACTTAAAAAGTCAAACACTGTCAAACCTTACGTGTAGTAAGTACATTTACAGGTCAAAATGAGTCGACCGTTTTTGACTGGTAAAAGCATTGTCTTGTATTGTTCAGGGTGGTTAAAATGACAGTAAAAACCAGTCAAAAATGCCCCCGTGAGCACATTTGGGTCAACAGTCAAAACAGGCAGTTGACTGACTTTGACCTGTATAGCTACTTCCCACTAAAGTGCAGCAATAGTAGGACGGTTAATAATGTTTTTTTTTAGATAAATGGCTGAAGTTGTTTTCCTACAAACAACTGATCTCTCTATTATGACTGGATAGATGGTTGCCCAATGGTGCCCTAACAAAGGAATCCACCATAGAGCCATGTTGAACCTCCACTATACAAAGGAACATAAAGGAACTCACAAAGGAATGTACATACAAAGAAATGCATGTGCAAAGGAACGCATATTATTAAACATGGTTTGTGGGAGGACCAACATGGCATCTAGTGGCTTTGAATGGAAGCACATAATCTTCAATCCAGTCAGTATAATAACCAGAAACTTGTTTCTGACGTCATATTCTTGATCAGAAACAAGACAATATAGTTACGTGAAAACACAAACGTAACCAGAATATTGTTTTCAGGTTGCGACGTGTTCAATCATCAACATTTCTCAAAATATACGGTGTAATTAAAATTCTGGCAAAATAGAACTTTACTCGTGAGCGCTAGTAATAAACTTGAAAGATATACTGGTATACATGTTTTAACAAATAATTAACAAAACTTTCGTTACTTTTTACAATCCGCCATCTTGAAACCAAGCGTAACCTATCACAAACTTTGGTTCACATTTGGTCAGAACAATGATGTCATCGCAGCACAACCGAACTCACGAAAACGCTTCACCAACGACCAAAGCCCAAACATGTTTCTGGTTACGGTCGCGAAAACTTGCCCCTGTGCTACAAACTTACGTTTTCATGGTTCATCAGGCTGCCAACATTCTTCAGCGGGCAGAAGCTGTCAAACTGTGAGTAGTGCTCACCGGTGGATGGATTCCATATCCAGTAACTGCCACTGTCCTCTCGGGTGAGTACGTACGTCGTTGGCCCCTCTGGAATGGCCGTGCCATCGATCAGCCACGTCTTCTTGTTGAGATGGAGAAAGTAATTGCAGAGCAGGACGGCATGCTCTTCCTCATCTCCTTGGAGCATCTGAAGAAATTGCTGCAGAATTGAAGAAAAGATGTAAATCATAAAATACACAAGGAATCTCAAAGTAACAAGGGAATAAAATACACAAGGAATCTCAAAGTAACAAGGGAATAAAATACACAAGGAATTTCAAAGTAACAAGGGAATAAAATACACAAGGAATTTCAAAGTAACAAGGGAATAAAATACACAAGGAATCTCAAAGTAACAAGGGAATAAAATACACAAGGAATCTCAAAGTAACAAGGGAATAAAATACACAAGGAATCTCAAAGTAACAAGGGAATAAAATACACAAGGAATCTCAAAGTAACAAGGGAATAAAATACACAAGGAATCTCAAAGTAACAAGGAAATAAAATACACAAGGAATTTCAAAGTAACAAGGGAATAAAATACAAGGAACAAGGAATCTCAAGTAACAAGGTAAGTAACAAGGAATAAAATACACAAGGAATCTCAAAGTAACAAAAAATACAAGGAATAATAAGTAAATCAAGGAATCTCAAGTAACAAGGGAATAAAATACACAAGGAATCTCAAAGTAACAAGGAATAAAATACACATGGAATTTCAAAGTAACAAGGGAATAAAATACACAAGGAATCTCAAAGTAACAAGGGAATAAAATACACAAGGAATTTCAAAGTAACAAGGGAATAAAATACACAAGGAATCTCAAAGTAACAAGGGAATAAAATACACAAGGAATCTCAAAGTAACAAGGGAATAAAATACACAAGGAATTTCAAAGTAACAAGGGAATAAAATACACAAGGAATTTCAAAGTAACAAGGGAATAAAATACACAAGGAATTTCAAAGTAACAAGGGAATAAAATACACAAGGAATTTCAAAGTAACAAGGGAATAAAAGTTTGTTTTGTGGTCTTTACTGTGGGATACCAAACAATGGTGAGCGTGGCCACTGCTGATAAAAAAAAATCAAAACCACACACATCACCACACCAATTTTGAAGCTGCCCCATTGACCAAAAACCTAAAACTATTTTTGGTTTGTTCTTATGAACTGTGAAGGGTAAAAATAAAAATAAAATTGTTCAATATTCTGATGCAAAAATTCAATCAATGAATATGTAATAATCCTTATTACTTACATCACATGTGCTCCATATATCACATAGTCCTGGGAAGACGACATTGTCTGACACGAACGGTATCAATGACACAAAGCGAGCCACTCTCTCCTACAGAAATATAAGAAACTCTTATTATTAATACTATTATCAATATTTATTTCTTATTTAAGTTGTAAGGTCAAAATCAAACTGTTTATCACCTGACACAAGAATTTCATCAATCTATACATATTGCGGTACCCGCTGCTATATTAGGATTCTAGCCAGCCAATTGTCTACGAGCAAACTCAGTGGTCAAGTGGTTAAGACGTCTGCTCTAGTAAGCAGGAAGTCGTATGTTTGTATCCCGCCTGAGTCATCTGTGGATATTCTTACAGACACACGGAAAGAACTGAGTATAAAGTGCTTTATACATTACGTCAGCAAAACAAATAACTAATTAATCTTTATAGGTTGGTCAAATTCTTGCGTTGGGAGATAAACAATTGATTTAATTTTGCCCTACACCGACGTGTGTATAGCACTGTATACTCAGTGGGGAAAAAAAACTTTACAGGCGACTTGGGCGGGATTCGAACCCATGACCTCCTGCTTACTAGTGCAGATGTCTTAACCTCTGGACCACCAAGCTTGCTTAATGACGATTGGCCGGCTAGAATCCTATAAGCAGCGGGTTCCGTGATATATATATAGGTTGGTGAAATTCTTGCGTCGGGAGATAAACAATTGATTTTATTTTGCCCTACACCGACGTGTGTATAGCACTGTATACTCAGTGCTTTGCGAGTGTCAGTGGGGGAAAAAAAACTTCCCAGGCGACTTGGGCGGGATTCGAACCCATGACCTCTTGCTTACTTTTGCAGACGTCTTAACCTCTCGACCACCAAGCTTGCTTGATGACGATTGGCCAGCTAGAATCCTATAAGCAGCGGGTTCCGTGAATATATATATATATATATATAGGTTGGTGAAATTCTTGCGTCAGGTGTTAAACAATTGATTTAATTTTGCCCTACACCGACGTGTGTATAGCACTGAATACTCTGTGAATATACTGAGTGTCTGTGAAAAAACTACACAGGCAACTCGGTCAGGATTTGAACCTACGCCCTCCTGCTTACTAGTGCAGATGTCTTAACCTCTCGACCACCGAGCTTGCCCGATGACGATTGGCCGGCTAGAATCCTATGTAGCAGCTTGGTTCTAATATATTTCTCCTGATTCTTAAAAAGTATGGATTATTTTCAGAAATTTTTATACCAAAAGTATAAACTAGCTTTCAATTTCCACGAGACAATAATTCTTGACACTCACCGCTGCTTTGACTCCAGTTTTATCACCAATGACATCATCTGGTGGTTTGATCGGCCGGAAGTAGCGTGTGATAAACACCGCCTTACCATTAATGTCCATCACAGTGAGCGTTAACTCACGTTTGGGAAATTTAGCCGTGGTTTGGGTTTGGAAGTTCTCCACATATGCAAGCAGTTTATCATCCTCATTGGAATCGAACTGTAGGGGAAAACATGGCAGATAGATGGTTTCCATTAAAAAATTGTGGTTTTGGTTTCAAAGCTGGAGAGAAATGGCCAACATGTAAAGTGCCCCACATATGTAGAGACTTGAAACGTGTCACATACAAAGTGCAATGCCACTATGATGAAAATCACTATAACATTCTTTCGGTCATTCCTTACATGACCCTTGACCCCAAGTTTATGTATTAGCAATGACATCATTCACTATATAAAGAATGACCACTATAACAAACCTTCGATTATACCTTACATGACCCTTGACCCCAAGTTTATGTATTAGCAATGACATCATTCACTATATAAAGAATGACCACTATAACAAACCTTCGATTATACCTTACATGACCCTTGACCCCAAGTTTATGTATTAGCAATGACATCATTCACTATATAAAGAATGACCACTGTAACAAACCTTCGATTATACCTTACATGACCCTTGACCCCAAGTTTATGTATTAGCAATGACATCATTCACTATATAAAGAATGACCACTATAACAAACCTTCGATTATACCTTACATGACCCTTGACCCCAAGTTTATGTATTAGCAATGACATCATTCACTATATAAAGAATGACCACTATAACAAACCTTCGATTATACCTTACATGACCCTTGACCCCAAGTTTATGTATTAGCAATGACATCATTCACTATATAAAGAATGACCACTGTAACAAACCTTCGATTATTCCTTACATGACCCTTGACCCCAAGTTTATGTGTAAGCATTGCAGCCATGATTCACTATTCAAAGAATGACCACAAAAACCAACATTTGGTTATACCTTACACGACCCTTGACGCAACAGAAACTTGCACTCCGTGTTGTTCAACGGGGTGTCTGACATTACACACAGGCTGATTGTAACAGCTGGCATGTGATACACATATGAGCCAGTCCTATTCTAGTGATCACCAAAGAATTGCATGTGGTGGGATGATGTCACATAGGCCCATCATGTTGGTAAGTGTGACGTAATCCCAACATAAACCACGCCCACTTCGCACATGCTGGCTCCAACGATCATCAGAAGCCCATTGGAAATGCATTGACCCTCCTTTTCTTAAAGGATTTACGCAAGAAATTTGAAAGCTTGGGACTTGCATTTAACATATGTGTTGCAAAGAGTCAAAATCTTATTAAGTTTTTCTGCCTCAAGAATTGCTTTTTAACGTTAAACTCAAGGATTTTAGGTTACACAACGGTCTGTCAGCTTTGGAACCGGAAGTAGCAGAAAGAATGCACATACTACCAATGCCAATGCCTAATACCTGGCCTAGAAGATGCCCTAACTCAAACTGTGTAGCATTAAGTTTTTATATTTTTTATTTTAGTATTGTTTTTATATCTCAAAGTGTGCCTATAGCCATGTTGTTTATCATTCTTTGTGTGATTCGATGTTTGTTTACTTCTTAAGTGGTAGCATCAAGAGATCAACTCGACAGTAATTCAGTTTACTTTTTTGTAATCCTACAGGGGTGCTACCTTTGTTTCTGTTTCTGTTTCTGTTAATTTAATGTAAATTTGTCTTTATTTGTTTTTTCTACCTGTGAAATCAATAAATGAAATGAATGAAATAAAAATGCTCGTGCGTATTACGTATCTACACGTAGATAGACACGTGCAGTAATCATTATTTGCACTGATCTCACTGTAACATGGCACAGGAAAATCAACAGTGATATCTCTTTGCTGTACACATAAATGTAGTTTCATCAGTAATTTCTTCTTTCTGTCCTCACCTTTTCTTTGAGTTTCTCGGGAGATGTCAATGGCGGTTCAATGGTGATGAAGAGAGTAAGGTACGTAGCATTGGCTGATCCTGGGTTTACGTTCTCTGAACTCCGATCGTAGCCCAACAACACCATAGGAGCTTCCATTCGAAAAGTACCAGAGACCTGAAAATGGGAATTCAACTGGTTCAACTGGGAGGATACAGGCAAAGATCTACATGCAGAATATCTCTAATAGTTGTAAATGTCTTGGTTCCAAGGATAACCAGAGTTATCCTTAGCCCGAAGATGTGCTATCACGCTTCATGGTTTGCGAAAGATACCTGCCTCTCTGTTTCATGGAGATTCAACTTTGACCTTGGTTGGAAGCTGGCGCACCAGCCTCAATGAAATTCCTTGAATGGTATGGCCAGAGCCTGTCTTTATTCTTGATAGGATAAAGACAGGGGACCAATCTAGAGCTATCCTATTTCAACCTTGATTTGGTCACATGGGTTTGTAGTGGAGTAACAGGGGAAGAGGCATGGGGAAAGGCAGGTCTCCTGCCCCATTGGAAGGCTGTGCTCCCCTGATGCCCCTCTCCCCTTCTCCCTTGGATGACCCCCTTCTGCTGTGGATTTGTATCCAAGAAAAACAACATGGCTGATTATAGTCTATACAATCTTCGATCACACGGTTATCTCTATCAACGACATCACACTCACCCTTCCCTGGAAGTAGACCGTGGTGAATGGTATAGAGATACTACCGAGCCATCGTCTCTCCATACGTTGATGAACGTTAGTCCCACGATCACGTTCATCCTCTAGAAGGTCAGTGATGACCTCATCAAACAGGTTAAGATAGATGGTATCCTTGACCGTCTGTAGGTTGGCCGCTGAGTAATCATCGTTAGGAGCTCTGCAACGATATTGGATCAAATACTACAATGACTGGTACTTTGGAAAGAATAGGCTTAATTTCTACTGACTATCATGGCCGAGCGGTTTAGTGCATTGGCCTTGGGTTCTGATGGCTGAGTCGCCAGAATGTGGGTTCGAATCCTCACCGTGACCGTGGTGATTGTGTCCTTGAGCAAGGCACTTTACCGTAATTGCTTCTCTTCACCCAGGAGTATAAATGGGTACCTGGCAATAGATAGGGAAGTAACCTGCGATAGACTGGCATCCCATCCAGGGGGAATGGAAAATATTCTCAGTCATTTCATGCCAATGAAACCGGAGATAAACACGGGCCTGATGAGCCAATATGGCTCGGGACAGCCATCTCTGGGGCCAATTTCACAGAGCTGCTAAGCAGAGCATTTTGCTTAGCAAATATTTTCGCTAAGCGTTATAACACAGACTACCAGCCAAATTACAAACATTTTGTGTGGAACTTTGGATGGTCACCAAAAAAAAACTGCTTAGCAAATCTGTCTGGTAAGCAGATTTGTTTCCTTGCTTAGCAGCACTATGAAATTGGTTGCTGGTCATTGTGACAATAAACTCACATAAACTGTAGCTTAAGTTCCTCATTCCAGTTAGGGTTTGGTCCCTCGGCAACACTAGTTTGCTGGACTGTCTGCTGGAACATCACCTCAACAAATGGACGTACTTGAGGCTACAAGAGAAAAGAAAAAAAAATCGAAGGTTATTTTGTAATTTAGTGTGGGGACCCAACAAAATATTTTCTTTAAATATGATAATATTTCTAATCGTATGCATTACGGCAGGCCAGCAGGGTAGTAAAACTCATAACCATGCTTGTTATGCGGGGGAGCAGGGGACAGGGGAGGGTATGTTTATTGTCACGTGTCCCAACTATTTTGGCCGGGATTGTCTGAATTTTCTCTTAGTTTATCTATAAAGCCGTGACGAGACGTGAACAAACCGCAGTCTTTGTCTTTGTCTCAGGGACAATACATTGAAGCACGGGGATTTTGGCCGGCATTTTGGCCGGCAATGTTCTCTTAGTTTATCTATAAAGCCTTGACCGGACGTGAACAAACCGCAGTCTTTGGGGACAGGGGAGGGTACGTTTATTGTCACACCTAGGTAAGACTTGTAGCTTTGCATGGTGAAGAGGATAAGTAAGACTAATTGCAGTGACACCATGTGAAATTCTCAATTGAGTAGTAATTAGTTCTGAAAAGAACTGCAGGTACAACTCGACGTTTCAATCAGTGTGCTCTGATCAGTGTGCTCTGATCGTCCTCAGGAGAATGTCACACCTCCCAACTATTTTGGCCGGGATTGTAGATGGCTCAGTTGGTAGAGCACTGGCACATTAACATGGAAGGTCGCAGGTCCAAATCCTTGCAATGCCTCCGTTTTCTCATCTATTGGCACCCTGTATTCACTCCTGATGGCATAAGTTCATCTGGTTTCACCAGATAAGATGACAGAGGGAAAAATGACATTGAAAACTCACCTTTGAAGAAACTTGCGCTGCCCCCGATTGTCTGTAAAATCAAATGAATAAAAACCCATTTCATTGTAAAAAACAAATGAATAAAAACCCATTTCATTGTAAAAACAAATGAATAAAAAACCCATTTCATTGTAAAAAACAAATGAATAAAAACCCATTTCATTGTAAAAAACAAATGAATAAAAACCCATTTCATTGTAAAAAACAAATGAATAAAAACCCATTTCATTGTAAAAAACAAATGAATAAAAAACCCATTTCATTGTAAAAAACAAATGAATAAAAAACCCATTTCATTGTAAAAAACAAATGAATAAAAACCCATTTAAAACCATTTCATTGTAAAAAACAAATGAATAAAAACCCATTTCATTGTAAAAAACAAATGAATAAAAAACCCATTTCATTGTAAAAACAAATGAATAAAAACCCATTTCATTGTAAAAAACAAATGAATAAAAACCCATTTCATTGTAAAAAAAATGAATAAAAATTTCATTGTAAAAACAAATGAATAAAAATTTCCATTTCATTGTAATGAATAAAAACCCATTTCATTGTAAAAAACAAATAAATAAAAAACCCATTTCATTGTAAAAAAACAAATGAATAAAAAACCCATTTCATTGTAAAAAACAAATAAATAAAACCCATTTCATTGTAAAAAACAAATAAATAAAAAACCCATTTCATTGTAAAAAACAAATGAATAAAAAACCCATTTCATTGTAAAAACAAATGAATAAAAAACCCATTTCATTGTAAAAAACAAATGAATAAAAAACCCATTTCATTGTAAAAAACAAATGAATAAAAACCCATTTCATTGTAAAAAACAAATGAATAAAAACCCATTTCATTGTAAAAAACAAATGAATAAAAACCCATTTCATTGTAAAAAACAAATGAATAAAAACCCATTTCATTGTAAAAAACAAATGAATAAAAACCCATTTCATTGTAAAAAACAAATGAATAAAAACCCATTTCATTGTAAAAAACAAATGAATAAAAACCCATTTCATTGTAAAAAACAAATGAATAAAAACCCATTTCATTGTAAAAAACAAATGAATAAAAACCCATTTCATTGTAAAAAACAAATGAATAAAAAACCCATTTCAGAGATTTCATAGCTGTAATTTGTCAATAATTTGGTTTAGCCACCAGACAAACCAATGTCATGTATTTATTTAAAACCAATCTGTCAAATCTAAAAATCAAGAAAACATTCTGCAACCATTTTTTCAAAATGGCACCAAATAATTCATCAAGACTACAAAACATTCTCCTTTGAATGTCTGCCACTTGTAAACTACCGGATACCAGACCACTTTCCACTCATGAATCAAAGGTCAACTATCACAAAAGAGGGCCAAAGTATGTACCTTGCGGTACCCCTCCTAATGGGTATATCCACAGCTCTCTCAATGTTCACCAGGATTCGAACTTCCAGTCCAGAGAGATTCTGCGCTGTGACTGTCTTCCGTTCCTTCCGCTGTGGCCGCAATGGGCGACGTGGCTCAAAGAGCTTAACTAATGTCCCTCCCAACATGCTACAAAAAAGGAGAAATTTACAATAATAATTAATTTTTTTAATGATCAATAGTTGTGTAACAATCTGTCATAAGCAAATCAAGACATAGCCACTATGTGATAAATCACATATCCGGCTTGTCAATCAAAAAGCAAAGATACCCGACAACTGTTGCAAACGTCATTTTGTCGGTCAAGCTTTCCAGGGTTGGGTGGTGTCAAATTTTACAATCATACTTTGCCAGTTTATCGTGAAACCCTTCCTCCATAGTAAAATGCTGCTCTTGCGGTACTTGTTCATCTGACATTATGTATCCAAATTGAGTTTTGGAGAAAGCCATTTTGTTTTTTCATCATCACCAGTCTGGTAATGTTAAAAGTGAAGTTGACTCTTGAATGCAAATACAGTATGTCAAGAAATAAGGGTTACTTTACCTGATGTCTGGTACCTGATCTTCATTGACGACATCGTGTAGTGAATACTGGTGCTGAGCTGCTTGGAAACGAGCAATCACACGCTCGCGTACCTACAATAGAGATACAATTTTGATTTCACTCATTAAATTCAACCGATTCCAACAAGTACAGTGGAATGTCGTGGCCGAGCGGTCTAGCTTACCGGAATCAAGTTCTGGCGTTAGCAGCAGAATGTGGGTTCGAATCCCGGCCGTGACACTTGTGTCCTTGAGCAAGACACATAACCATAATTGCTTCTCTCCACCCAGGGGTTAAATGGGTACCTGTGAGTTGGTTGATTAGCCCTATATGCGCTGTAATGGCAGCAATTGAGCTGTATACTCCCCAGGGAGCTGAGATGGTTTCAGGAATGATTTATGAGCCTTATGAGCCTTATGAGCAGGGGTAATAATATAATGCGCCTTGAGCACCACTCAGTTGGTGGATACGTGCGCTATATATGTCCACACATTATTATTATTATTATTATTACAGTTTAACTGAATGTGTGATAATTTTCATTAAAATGTATGAGATTTGTGCAAATTTGGCGAGATTGACATGCAATGACTGTAAAAGTGACATTTGGTTTGAACATGTGTGCCCCACATGTGATGTGTGACACTTGTATGCACATACATGCACACATCCTACTGATATTTTCAAACCTACATTTAGAACATATGGATCGTCTGGACCAATAAACTGAATGTATAAGAATTGCTGCTTTTCTGGTCCTCTAAACTGGCTTTGAAACATATTAACAAGTTTATAAATATTTTGCCTCTTATCTACCTTATGCACATTGTAGCCCTCTAGCAATAAAATACACTTCAGCTTCGAGTTTGGGGATTTCACAGTGCAATTTTATGGTCCGTTTTCATTGACAAGTGTGGAATCTTTGACAGATGAGTAAGTCATTTTATATACAAACAGGAAATGCTCATTGGTTTATTATATCCTCTTCCACACCACCTCCCAAATATCACACCTTTTCCTAAGATTTGACACACCTTGCTGTCGTTATCATCAAGTATGAGATGGTTTTTCTACAAAGATCCTTTTTCCCCTGCCATTTTATTAAAATGTTTTACAGTGGGAAAACTCTTCCGTGGTAATTATTAACACAAATGTAAATACAGCCAACAGTACACCAAGCCTCGAAATAAAATTTCTTTGTCACTTACCCACCCTTGTATTTTCACTTACCCATTTCCAAAAGTCACTTACCTGATTTCAGTGTCTGTCCATGTTGTTATGGGACATGACATAAAAACATGGGTAGATCCACTTACCCACTTTTTAAAATCACTTACCACATGAAAAATCCACTTACCTCCGGTAATTTTGAGGCTTGCAGTGCACGCTAGTACCAGTACCCCAACTACGATCATAATTGTATGAATTGCGCCCTCTTTAGGCAAGGCCCAGATTCAACACCCTCATTGGACCAACTAATATCATACCTTTCCTAGGAATCTGGCGACAGCAGCTCTATGTGGATCCATGTCCTTAAGTAGAACTCCTGCAGCCTCCTCTCTGATACGCTTCTCATATTTCTGCAAGATAAGAAGAGTTAGAGACGGAGGAAATGAAAACAGAAACATGTATCATGCGTGTTCTCCTTTTACTGGTAATTTCCAGCAGTTTTTGTTTTAATCTAAACATTGCTAATGTCCTTATCCCTCCAACAATCAGTGCAATTTTTGAAACAACCCATTCAGGCCACTCCAAGCCATTAGCTGTTGCCAGTGGCCTCCTATGGTTACCCTTCTGTGCACTGTCACACCACTGAGATTGCAGGGTAAGGTGGTCTCCAATTGATACATTGTAGGCCATACTAATATGTTCAAACATTTACAGTGGCCTTGGGTGGCACACAGTTGATTGTGTAAGATTACTTGGAAAGGACAGCAGGCTTGTACATGTATGTACTGAAGGTTGCTTAAGAACAGAATTTTGTGGATCGGAGTGGCCTCCATGTGTAGGAGGGTTAAAGAAGGACAAATACACAAGATTATTCTCAAGACAATTGTCAGAAGCTGGGGTTAATCAACCTTTGTATAGTTTGAAATTGCAAAAACCCTATCAATGGTTTTGAAAGGTGAGAAGCACTGTTCCGGCGAAGGTTAATTAATAAGTTAAAGGTAATTTTGTGTCTGGGGGACCAATTTGGTTGAAAAATGTTTATTCCTTCCTTCCTTCCTTCCTTTAATTATTTGACCCAGCGAACATTAATTAGCCTAGAGGGTTTTTCTGTGAGGGTAGCAACTGCCAGGTTTCATCAAAATTGGTGGTGATGCAGGTGATTGTGTGCTGAATTGACACAGTATGCCGCTAAGTCACAAACACTCAAAGGTTAGTTATCAGCCCCTAGTGGACATTGTCAAAACACTGACAAGATTTAATAATAATAATCATCATAATATTTGTATAGCACCCATCCATGATATCATGCTTGACCATTAACAAATGTGACCCGCTTCATCGAAATGAGCAATGTCCCCCAAATTTCACATTTTGAGACATGGATATCAACTTAAAGAGAATTTAATGGGCTTTCTGATGATGCCAAACATTCATTTTTGGTTCATTTCATTCCTGTGTTAGGATGTGATACACTGATAATGCAATAATGCAGTCATGCACATTTGTGACTGGCTCTGGCAAAACTATAAACTTGGACCCAATTTTCAAAAGTGACCTCCCAAATTTATCGTGAAAATTAACAATGTTCCCAACGTTTCAGGATTGTTCTTTTTTCATCAAAATCTAGAGAAAATGCTCTATATGGTGACATGAAACTGGTCCCTGTGGTCAATTTTGGACCTTTTCATGGCTGTTATGCATTATGGTAAATGCCGAGAAGTTTCGGGTTTTGCCAGAGCATGTCATATTTTGTGAACTTTGGAAGTCCATTACACGGAAACATGTGTCGGGGGACATTCCTCATTTCAATGGAGCGGGTCACAAATGTAAAACATTAATTAACAAACCTTAGAGACTATTTGATATTTAATTGGATTTACTGACCTGGAGCAATGCATCCGGTATTTCCTTCTCGACGATCGGTATCATCTTGAAGTTACGGAATTCTGGCGTCTCTTTCTGTCGCAGCTCAATCAGCTTCAGCCTCTTGAGGGCGTTGAGCTCCTCGTTCGTCATGAAGTTAAACTCCTCCTGAAGCTGTTCAAGACGGAAGAAGTCTGGTACCTTGTATCCCTGTCCATCCTCGGCTCTTGTATCCTTAAGTGTTTACAGTATATAGACTGGTTACAGGGAGTGTACACCTTTAGTAATTACCCGATTACAAAATGACTGAATTATAATCTAGACACCAACTTAATCCCAACCTTCCCAAATCCTCCAAAATCCCCTTTGCTAAAGTGAAGGATTTTGAAGGATTGAGGTTACATGCTACATGCTCTTTGCTAATAATTTGTCAAGTTGATACTCTTGTAATTACCAATGTTGTACCTTGCCTTTAACCAGTTCGCGTCGGGAATAAAAATGTTTTTCTGGGCCCCTGTGCGGGTTTCTTTTTCCCACACACACGTTAATGGAAGCTTCCACAGCACGTGGCCACGTCTTCGGAGCATGTCACCGTACACGCGTGGCTCAACCGAGCATGCATACAAATATTCCGGAGTTTCCTATGGCGTGTTTAGACGCTCTCCGATCCGTGGTGCAAAAAAAAATTGCGTGTATACACGGCCTCCGACGCGAACTGGTTAAGAAAAATATTCAATTTGTAAAGAAAGACCGAGGACAAATATTGTTGAAATGTGCGAAAAACTACTTAAAAACAAGTCCATTTCAGGAGCGTGATTTGACAAATGTAAAAAATCCTGAAAAATGGGTAGCAGGCCTGGGTCTCCCTATGATCTAGAAGACCTAATGGATGTTTAATTTTGGAGGATTTACAGACTCTCCACATCCCCACAAACAAGAAACTAGAAGTTTGGACACAATACCGGCTACTTCTTTCTTTCCTTGGTGGTTACTTCTTTCAAGAAAATTTTGAGGTAAAGAGAGATTTGTAAAAAAAATCTTGAAATCAGGAAAAATCCTGACAAATCACTGGCCTGCTATTTAAAAAAATTATTTTCAACGGCTAAATCTATGTTGGGTAAAACTTGTAGCTTTGGATGGTGAAGGGGATACGTAAGACTAATTGCGGTGACACCATGTGAAATTCTCTATTGAGTAGTAATTAGTTCTGAGAAGAACTGGAGGTTACAACTCGACATTTGATCAATATGCTCTGATCGTCTTCAGGAGAATGCCGGACTCTGGGAGATGCTGCTGCTTAAGTAGACTGCTGGAGGATACCACGAATCTATGTTCCTACCTTCATGAGATACAGCAAATTGAAATTGGCGGGGTCGTTGGGATCAAGGCGGGCTTCTGCAACCCATCTGGCTAGTTTCTCTGGGTCAATCATGCCAGTTGCTCCAATGGCTGCCACAGCATCTAGATGCTTCACCGCACTGGAGTTAAAGAGAAGATACATATATACAACATTATAATCTATAATTTTACCTGCTGTAATGTTGGTGTATCAATCATCCTGTGGAATTTATTCATCTGAAATGCTTTCATCTGAAATGCTTTCATCTGAAATGCTTTCATCTAAGGCCAAAAAAAGTCTCCAGTTTCTGGTCATAGGTCAGCTTCAAAATCAGTGGTGACGTGCTTTTTTTTTCTTTTTGTTAAACTTTGTTTTAATTTTTGGCCAACCAGTGAAATATGTGATATATATAAGGTTATTGGAACCAGACCACATTTCCCATACACAAAGTATGGTGGCTAAGAGAAGCCTCACAAATCATGCAAACATTGATACCCCTATGTGAAAAAGTCGTTAAAATTACAGCATGGCAGAATTCCAATCGATCCAGCAATTTTGGCTGAAACTGGATATCGTTGCATAGTAAAAAAAAGAACAGAAAGAAAACTAAAAATGTGACACGCTCTGGCAAAACCCGAAACTTGTCGGCATTTACCATGATGCGTTACAGTCATGAAAAGGTTAAAAACTTGAGTTTACAAACATTGGTTGGTTTCTGTACATATCTCTTGATTCTTACAAAGTATGGATGCATTTACAGACATTGGTTGGTTTCTGTACATATCTCTTGATTCTTATAAAGTATGGATGCATTTACAGACATTGGTTGGTTTCTGTACATATCTCTTGATTCTTATCAAGTATGGATGCATTTACAGACATTTTACCCTTTAAGAGACCAATCCTTGTCAATCATTGATATTATTTACACACATACTTCAATGCATTGGTGTTTTGGTTTGCAGGTGGTACAAGTGGTGTCTCATCATCTCCCAGTCCCCACGACACACTGGACATAAGAACCCCAGACGTCAGCAGTGTAAACTCCTGCACCGAGTCACCTTCACCGAGATGAAAAGACACGCCTGCTCAAGAAATGGAGACGAAGGGTACATTTTACTTGACTCTTTCATTTCATAGAGCCACTAAACAGCTGAGTTTTTGCTTACTGTATGTTTTTCATTTCATAGCTCTGCTAACCATTAAGCATAGAGAAAGGCACGCTAACTTGCCGGCCGTTATTGCTAGCAAATGAGTGATGCAACAATACAAATCCATGGTGAAGGCACACGCGCCGCTCTAGCTCTGAATTTTCTAGCTAACTATGAATTTGGGCCTCATACATTAACCCTCCTACAATCAGTGCAGTTTTTGAAACAACCCATTCAGACCACTCCAAGCCATTAGCTGTTGCCAATGGCCTCCTATGGTTACCCGTGCACTGTCACACCACTGAGATTGCAGGGCAAGGTGGTCTCCCATCGATACATTGCAGGCCATACTAATATGTTCAAACATTTACAGTGGCCTTGGGTGGCACACAGTTGATTTTGTAAGATTACTTGGAAAGGACAGCAGGCTTGTACATGTATGTACTGAAGGTTGCTCATGAGCAGAATTTTATGGATCGGAGTGGCCTCCATGTGTAGGAGGGTTAATTAATCTGGATTTGGCTACCTATTCTGTTCACATCAAAGCCATCTAGGGGTCAAAATGCACCAATAGTATTGATGACTTTGGTATCATACAAGCGTTGCATGTACACTTAAATTTGCGCATGAAACGGTAGCCTACTCCTCTACTCACACACAAGTTGCACTACCAGCTAATAGTCGCTGTAGAAACTGTGGGCAAATATGCTAATAAACTGCAAAACATGATAAATGTGACACACTATCATTGCCCATCAGTGGTGATCTAAAACATGTGCCCTCAACAGCTCATGCACGGAGTAGATAATTCCTGTCTACATACAACACTACTTGAAACTGTTTAGTCTTGCTTGTAGACGCCTGTGAGAAATATGTGTGAACTACACAGTGACCAGGTATAGCGCAAATTCAAAACAATATTTGCTTAGTATCTCTATGAACTTGTCTTGGCCTTGCCAGAGATTATTATTTGCAGTAATCCCCCTTTGAAGGGCAAATATCTTCATGATTAAAGCAGATTATGAACAGGGCATGGAATGAGTGTCCTTGTTTAACCAGTTCGCTTCGGAGGCCGTGTATACACGCAATTTTTTTTTGTACAGCGGATCGGAGAGCGTCTAAACACGCATTCCGATTTTTGTGTGTGTTACCGGGAGACTTGTCAACACGCCACACGTGGCGTGCCGTCGTGGCGGCTGACTTGTATACACGCAATCATTTCTTGGAGTCCATGGGGTCACGGTTCGGTGGCCCCAGACAAAATGCACTGCAAATACTGAACGAGTTCACTCTTTTTGTTGATTTTTGCCTAATCCCTTTATCCAAGACCTGTTCCTTTGACGTACAAGCCAAGAATTTGTAAAGACGGATTTAATCCATTGTTTACGAGGCCTTCGATCTCTCTCCAGGTATGCCGTCTTTTCGACCGGGCACTGGTCGCTAATAGGCCGTTGCATCGGAGCTTGCCAACGGTCTAATTGTGCTGAACAAACACAACCGTAATTAAAAAACTAGCCATTTAATTCTCGAAATGTCAATGAGTAAAGGTGTTTATTTGGGTGTCCGAACTTAGTTTCATTGACAAAAACAATTATTAATGGCTAGAAATTTTTTCAGATTTTTCACTGAAAATAAACCCGCACGGGGGACCAGAAAAAAATTAATATTCCCGACGTCAACTGGTTAAGATGGACACAGTGACTGAAAATTACTGGCTCATTTATGCAGCATCAACAGCAATATGACCTCATCATGTAGGGTATTATTTTCAATCACTGAGTGAATCTTAAACTAGCACTCCGATTCCATGCCCTGTTGATCGTGATGATACTGTCCCTTTACGCTTTTCATGAACAAGAAGCAAATGTTTACGTCTTAACCCTCTCCTTACCGATTGTCCCACTGGTTATCGAATTCCCTGCCCAGTCAAGCATGAATTCAAACATTATTGCACAACAGAGTGCGTCCATTTACAGGCACTTTTTATAAACTGATTTTTCATCATGAATAGTTTGAAATGAAAATATGTTGTTCCTTTCATATGATACCAAAATCAATATGATTGCTCTGATTATCGATATTACTTTCCCTGACCTTGTTTCTCAAACACAAAGAGCATTTTGTACACAAGCGTATGGCATTCCAAAAGCAGTAACGGCTATTGAAAGAATCAGCTTGTATTATGCTTGATTTCTATAATAGCAATCCCGACGCAAGAATTTCACCAACCTATATATATCGCGGGACCCGCTGCTATATGGGATTCTAGCCGGCCAATTGTCATCGGGCAAGCTCGGTGGTCGAGAGGTTAAGATGTCTGCACTAGTAAGCAGGAGGTCGTGGGTTCGAATCCCGCCCGAGTCGCCTGTGTAGTTTTTTCACAGACACTCGGAAAGTACTGAGTATACAGTGCTATACACACGTCGGTGTAGGGCAAAATTAAATCAATTAACCTGAAAGAATCAGCTTGTATTATGCTTGATTTCTATAATAGCAACCTTTAGGTTTGCCTACACAAAAGGAAAGATCTGAAATTACTCAATCCAACCATGTATATCTTGGGTATAGACCATGAAGAATGAAAAAACAGCTCTTTAAAACATGGTCATGATACTCCCAATAATGGTGTCCTGTGTGTGGTAAGCCTTGGTCTACTAAAAGTCATCAAATGCAATGAGGGTTATTAATTGAAACTTTTGTGAAAAATTCACGGGAATCCCAAGTTTTGACGTCACATTTCACTTCGCATTAGCGTTTGCATGAATTCTCCTTAGGTAAAACTTGTAGCTTTGCATGGTGAGGAGGATAAGTAAGACTAATTGCGGTGACACCATGTGAAATTCTCAATTGAGTAATAATAATAATAATAATAATGTGTGGACTTATATAGCGCACGTATCCACCAACTGAGTGGTGCTCAAGGCGCATTATATTATTACCACTGCTCATAAGGCTCATAAATCATTCCTGAAACCATCTCAGCTCCCTGAGGAGTATACAGCTCAATTGCTGCCATTACAGCGCATATAGGGCTAATCAACCAACTCTGCCCTCACAGGTACCCATTTAACCCCTGGGTGGAGAGAAGCAATTATGGTTAAGTGTCTTGCTCAAGGACACAAGTGTCATTAGTCTTACTGAATTCTCCTTATAATAAATATACACACACACAAAAATCTACTCACCGCTGCCGACAGCACTGTGATCAAATGCCACATGTTGGTCACTACTGAACTCAAACTCATCCAGGTGCACCTTGTCGGCGGTGACTTGCGTCTCTGGAACGGCCGAGTAAATCTCAGCCAAGAGAGTGTTACTGAGAAGGCCGGTCTCATAAACCTTCAAGCAAAAACAAAAAAGTAAAACAAAAGAATGTAGAATAAATTTAAATCTGAACTGAATGGACTCCATTGATGCCCTATCGATCAAAATGATCTAGCAACGTGTGCCCTCAACAACTCATGCACAGTGCAAATAGCGACCAATGCCAATGGAATAAAAATGCTATCGGAACGAGCATTTGTGTCTATACCTTACCTGGAGTATAATGCTCTCTGGCCATTGGACAATCTGGATATTGAATATCTCCCCAAAATGGATTGAGAAATCCGACGTTAAGGATCTGTCGAGGCAAGAAAACAATTATATTAACCTTCCTGAATCCTCCAAAATCCATCAGTGCACTTTTGGAAACATGCCCTTATCTTCAAAATGCACCATGCATTTTCGTTGATCTTTCATATTCAGCACTTACGGCCTGTACTTCTTGCCAGGTAGTAATTTTGTCCCATTTGAAAAGGTGAAAGTACCAGTTTCCAACAGTGCTGAATTTTTCAAAAAAAGTGGCCCTTGGAGGATTTTGGAGGGTTTGGGGTGGTTGGGGTTAATAATGCTCATCTTGAATGATGAGATTTTTGTAATCATAACATATAAACTGCAATTTTGAGATAAACATTTGAGTTTTTGAATAGTTTTTGTATGTAAATAAGATATCTTAAAACACCTTACCACGATCAGCATTCTCAAAAACACAAAATTGTTAATAATAATAATAATGTGTGGACTTATATAGCGCACGTATCCACCAACTAAGTGGTGCTCATGGCGCATTATATTATTACCCCTGCTCATAAGGCTCATAAATCATTCCTGAAACCATCTCAGCTCCCTGGGAGTACACAGCTCAATTGCTGCCATTGCAGCGCATATAGGGCTAATCAACCAACTCTGCCCTCACAGGTACCCATTTAACCCCTGGGTGGAGAGAAGCAATTATGGTTAAGTGTCTTGCTCAAGGACACAAGTGTCACGGCCGGGATTCGAACCCACATTCTGCTGCTAACACCAGAACTTGAGTCCGGTAAGCTAGACCGCTCGGCCACGACACTCCATAGTAGAAGCTATTTGTATAAGCAAGTTCATACAACAAACAGTAACCTTCATAAGCATATAAGCTTAAAGATATATCTTCAATAAAATCTGTCATTCTCTTTCAATGGATTTCTCCCAATAGACAAATTTCAAATTGACTGCGCAATTCCGCATTGAAACCGAGGCTCTCTGTGTCAAGTCACAACACCGATGCGAGGTGGACATACAATGCGTGCATCAACACTGAGAGCCTCGTTATCAAACACGGAAGTGCGCAGATCAACGTCAATTTCGTCATCTTGGGATTCGTCTATAGGTGAGTAATTTGGGATTAGCAGTAAATTTAGTGTTTATTTTCATTTTCAGAAAAAAAGGGCATTTACGATGAACATTGTGACTGAAAATGACTGGCTCATTTATGCAACAGCAACTGCAATATGACCTTATCATTTGGGTATTATTTTCAGTCACCGAGTTAATCTAAAACCAGCACTCCGATTCCATGCCCTGTTGATTGTGAAGTTATTGTCCCTTTAACTTGGCCTTTACTTTGTTGACGTTCTGGACACCTCCTTGTTGTTGAAGAGAACTTTGACGAAGCATTTACATCTTTGCATATCAGACCTCCTAGCCTGCTCTGCCCTTGGACATTCATGGGTCGGAGTGATGACTGCCGTGTTACTTAGCTCTGGTGTAATGATTGGCTCACCTGAACACACACGAGTGGAACAGAGAAGAATATAATAATTAACAATATTAACCCTAACCTTCCCAAATCCTCCAATAACCTCTTTGCATAACTGAAAGATTTTGAAGGATTGTGGTTAGTAGGAAATTGCAGTGGTGAAGGATTTAGAAGGATTGAGGGCAAATGTGGTTATTTGCTTGGTGGATAATGGAGGATCGAGGTGATCAGGCTATATTTGACATTGAATTAAAATGGAGGATTGAGGTTACATTGTATGTTGGTCTGTCCAAAAAATGATTCTGGAGAATTGAGGTTATTAGGCCTACTTGCCTCTTAGTACATGCACATCTAGGTTTATTGTAGGTATTGCAAGGTCAGTGCTTGGGTCAGTGGACACTGTTTATTGCTCCATGCATGCAGGGAGGGTCCCTGGCCCATGTACATGTATCACAAATTAGAAACACATGTGTGCATACATGTAGTCTGCATACCAATGATAGTGGTCATTGTGCTTGCTTTACTACTGAAGGACAATGGAGGATTCAGGTTGTGTGTGGGCAAGTGGACTTAGGGAGTTAGGGTTAATGAGGTATTTTTTCGTAATTTAACGGAAATTTCCAGCAATTTTTGTTTAAATCGGGAACTCCAAATACGTATATTCAATGAAGACTCATGACAATGCTTTCAAGACAGATGTTTGCTGAAGTACTTGTAATTCCTTGTGTACTTTTGTTTGTCTGTCATTATAGTCGTTTGTCTTGTTTCTGTTTACGTTTGTCTGTCAGTAGGTTAGGGAAACAAAAGTCTTGCTTCACCCAAACCTAAATGTTGTTTGTCTTCCTGGACCTTAAAGAGGGGCTCTAAGGTCAAATTCAGTTTTGTGCTGCACTCATTTTCCAATAGATAAAGTCCTCATGAAAGTGGAAAAAAAATATCACAAAGTCTCTAACCTCACGTTAAAATGGTGGAAAATGTCCTTTTATTTGATACTCTTTCAGTGCGAAATTTGAAACATGACGTCATTGGATGTCAACAATAAATAGGTCTGTACATTCCATACAGGAATTTTTCGTTTGTCAAAAAGTCAAATTCAACGCCGTTTTGATTGAATATCATGGAGATTCAGGAATGAACTAAACATTCCCCGTACAAAAGTGTACAGACCCATATATTTGAAATGTGACGTCATTGGATGTTTTTGGATGTTAACAAATTTCGCGCTGGAAGGGTATCAAATACAATGGCATTTTACACTGTTTTAATGTGAGGTAAGAGACTTGTGATAGGTAAAACTTGTAGCTTTGCATGGTGAAGAGGATAAGTAAGACTAATTGCGGTGACACCATGTGAAATTCTCTATTGAGTAGTAATTAGTTCTGAAAAGAACTGGAGGTTACAACTCAACATTTCAATCAGTATGCTCTGATCGTCCTCAGACTTGTGATATTTTTTCCACTTTCATATTAGGACTCTATCTATTGGAAAATGAGTGCAGCACAAAACTAAATTTGACCTTAGGGAGGAGGGCCAAAGTCATGGTACAGCCAAGCCTTTGAGAAGCCCGGCCAGGCCTAGGCTACCTGGCCTCCTAATTGTCTTTTGTGAGTCCTAATCCTGTAACAATACAGTACCTGCCAATCAACATAACCTGGGCTTCTGGAGGGCCTAGCCCAGGCAAGCAGAGCTCATTATATAGGCCAGTAGGCAGGGGAAAAACCTGGGCCTGGCTGGGCTTCTCAAAGGCTTGGCTGTACCATGACTTTGGCCCTTCTCCCTTAGAGCCCTTCTTTAACCAGTTCGCGTCGGAGGCCGTGTATACACGCAATTTTTTTTTGGACAGCGGATCGGAGAGCGTCTAAACACGCCACAGGATTCTCGGGAATATTTGTATAGATTCCCGGTCGACGTGGCAACGAGCCATAAGCATACAGTGGAAGACGCGGTCTCCCCGGTCACGCTCTGGTGAGCACCATTGGTCGTGTTTGTGCGGTAAAAATAAACCCGCCACGGGGTTCGGAAAAACTTTTTTATTCCCGGTGCAAACTGGTTAAACTTTCATATCTTTATTCATCTTAATATAATTTAGAGTTTGTAATGTAACGTTAACGTTATATGTTGTATTTTAATGACAGCATTGAAATAAACATGATTCTGGGCCAATTTCAGCTGCTAAGCAGTAAAAAATTGCTTAACAGAAATATTTGCTTAGCAGATTTTGTTGGTTACCAGCCAAACTTGCACACAAAATGTGTGTATTTTGGCTGGTAGTCTATTTTAAAATGCTTAGCGACAATATTCGCTTAGCAAAATTCTCTGCTTCGCAGCTCTCTGAAATTGGGCCCTGGTTGCAATTGAAAATAATTGTCTGAGCTAACCTGGGCGGCGTCTACACTTGAGCATCTTTTCTCTGACAATAGCCCTTGCTTCTTCCTCGTTGAAGTCATAATCTGGTTTAACTGGTTTAGGAATCTCATCAGCATGGGCAGTGCCTTCGTCAGCCTGGTTTTCTTCATCCTCGGCAAGATTTTCTTGAGAACCCCTGCGCTTTTTCTTATTCTTAGCTTTCTGTGAAAGGGAAGGTACAACATCGGTAATTACCAGATTATTAACAAATTAACAAACGTGACTGGCTCTGGAAAAACCCTAAACTTGGACCCAATTTTCAAAAGTGAGATTTTGGTATAGTTTGATTCTCTAGATTTTCCTCTTTTATTTGATAGTAGATTTGAAGAAAAATTTTCTTATAATATAAGAAGAAAAAAAATATTATAAGAAATTTTTTTTTCTACAAATCTGGTATCAAATGAAAGAGGAAAATCTAGAGAATCAAACCATACCAAAATCTAAAAAAAAAAAATTCTGATTTCTACAAATCTGGTATCAAATGAAAGAGGAAAATCTAGAAAATCAAACCATACCAAAATCTAACTTTTGAAAATTGGGTCCAATATTTTTTAGGGTTTTGCCAGAGCCAGTCACAAATCACTTAGATGGTGAAAAGTCAGAACAGGTATCAATCATCCACTTTTGTTTTGAAGTGCTTTCATCTTAGAGAAAATGGGAATAGTTGTGTCAAGTTGCTAGAAGCATGTTATCCAGCAATATTTTTGATTGTCTTTTGGACGACCTGTTTTCTAAATGGGCACATGCAAAAGCATTGCAAGTTAAACGTATGAACACCTTGGTTTTTACAGAAAAACAAATTTGGAAGCTCTATTTCCAAATCCTGTGTTATAAGCCAAAAAAAGTCCAGTTTCTGGTCATCAGTCGGCTTCAAAATCAGTGGTGGTGACCGTTTTTTTTTTTCGGCCATCTTTTTTTGCCATCAGGAAAATACGTGATACATTGTATACGCGGGGACCAAATTCCCTGTATACAAAGTATGGTGGCTAAGAGAGGCCTCACAAATCGGGCAAACGTTCACACCCCTATGTGAAAAAGTTATTTAAAACACAGCACGGCAGAATTCCAATCGATCCAGCAAATTTTGGCTGCAATTGGACATCGTTTCATAGCACAAAAAAAAGAAAACTAAAAATGTCGATGCTCGTGTCTGAGGCAACGCACGTGGTGACCAGAAACCAGAGACTCTTTCTTGCCATACTCTGGTTGGACAGCAACGTTTTGTAAAATAAAACCAACATGTAACAGTTTTTGGTTGTTTTTTTCAAAAACTTGAATCCCTATTGTATGTATTGAAACTTGCACAGGTTAGTTTCATGATACATTTCTCTAAAACAAGCAGACTGATTTTTAAACCTAAAGGGACCATTTGCTAACTCTCTCTTCTTGTTCAGTGATTTTTTTGTGGGGATAAACTACGCCTACCTCCCCCTAAAAAAATTTGATGCCTACCCCCCCTCTCGTCTGGTGATTTTGAAGGTGTTAAATTTTATACTCTGCTAAAGTCAGTCAGCAAATTGGCTTCCACGCCCACAAAGATTATGCCTTCACTACGGCCCTGAGACCATATTACCTTGAGTTTGTTTTGCTCCTTCCAGGCAGCAAGAAGGGCGCGGTATCTGTCAATCTCTCCCCTGTGATCATCTTCATATTCCCCTCTCATCTCTGCAACCTCCTCCTCCAGTAACGCCTTCCAGACAGACTCATCCTCAGTCTTGTTACTGTCCTCCCTAAGAAGTTCATCCCCAAAAAGAATAAAGGGTCATTTATGATTAGGAATAGCATAGTCAGTAATACCCAAAACTATTAAAAACACAAAGTGTGCCAGCGGTTTTATAACCTAGTACATGGCTAACTACTCCAAAAACTGCTCCAAGAACTGCTCCAAGAACTGCTCCAAGAACTGCTCCAAGAACTGCTCCAAGAACTGCCCCAAGAACTGCTCCAAGAACTGCTCCAAGAACTGCTCCAAGAACTGCTCCAAGAACTGCTCCAAGAACTGCTCCAAGAACTGCTCCAAGAACTACTCCAAGAACAATGGATTTGGGCCATTCATGATGTTGTATTCCACAGACTGACATGCGTGCGCGGGATGTACTTAACACATGTGCATTTAAGAGTACTGTGCTGTAAACGCGCTAAAAACATGCAAATCACTGTTGTGCGAATTACTGCTTTCCCAGGCATGTTTATAGTCCGTGTCCCGTTTTATTCTAGAACTAGCAAGCTACCCCAACACAGCGCCTGCTAATCGTAACAACTGCCATATAACACACATACACGCCAGTCCGATTGTTGTGATCACCTAACGATTACACGTGGTGGGATGACGTCACGTGCACAAGGTCTATAGACTAGGAAGAGAACTCACTTGTGGATGCTGAGTTTAACAGGGGTGTTGGTGCAGCGTTGTTCCCCCCTGAGTGCCTTCATATCCTTCCATACCTTAAGGATATTACGCAACAGCTGACGGTCATGAAGGAGCTCATTATCACGCAGTCTTTTTGTTTCCCTGAAATTACAAAACAAATTTTTCTTCAGGTTTTAGTCATAGTTAGTTTGCTAATGGTCAAAGCCTTTTAGTGCATCAGACCCGTTGTCCTAATGGCTGAGTAATCTGAATGTGGGTTTGAATCCTAGGCGGCGACTGTGGAGGTTGTGTCCTTGAGTAAGGGAGAAGGGCCAAAGTCATGGTACAGCCAAGCCTTTGAGAAGCCCAGCCAGGCCCAGGCTTTTCCCCTGCCTACTGGCCTATATAATGAGCTCTGCTTGCCTGGGCTAGGCCCTCCAGAAGCCCAGGTTATGTTGATTGGCAGGTACTGTATTGTTACAGGATTAGGGCCCAGGCTTTTCCCCTGCCTACTGACCTATATAATGAGCTCTGCTTGCCTGGGCTAGGCCCTCCAGAAGCCCAGGTTATGTTGATTGGCAGGTACTGTATTGTTACAGGATTAGGACTCACAAAAGACAATTAGGAGGCCAGGTAGCCTAGGCCTGGCCGGGCTTCTCAAAGGCTTGGCTGTACCTTGACTTTGGCTCGCCTCCCTTAAATACTGGAAGGTCTAAAATCACCTGATTTCATTCTTGTAATCCAGAATTCTGTGTGAGCTCTGGTCCACAATGGATCCCTCCATGTCTAACTGTCGAGATTTCAAATCTTGCAGCTGTCCCTGCAGGTTTCGTACAGCTACCTTCAAAGCTTGCAGCTGGGGAAAAAAAGTCATTGAAAGGTTTTCACAAATTGACCTAAAGCTTGTTTAAACCAGTGACGACCATTTCTAATGCCTATCGTGAGATGGTCAGAGGCAAGTACAGGTAATTCCAGATTTCTTTAAATTGTTGGTGAACATTTTTTGATTGGAGATGGGTTCTGGAAAAAAGTACATTTAAAAAAAGATTAATTTGAAGGTGTAATACGTTTTGATTTGTAATACTAATAAGCCACATTGTAAACATATGAAACATTATGATGGGTGTTTCAAAAAACCTCAAAAAGGACTTGTGACTTGAATCGGACTTGAGCTTTGAGACTTGGACTCAACACCGGGGACTCAAACTTACACTCAAATTTGATGTTTGAAGACTTGAATACCAGTCTGCCTGTTATTTGTGGGGTCTCGTGGCCGAGCGGTCTAGTTCTGGTGTGGGTTCAAATCCGGGCCTGGCTGGTCGCAATGCTAATGTCCATAATTGGACATACAGTAAGCAAGACCATAACTGCTTCATCCTTCCGATGGGGCATTAAGCCGTGGGTCCCGTGTACTAGATTATTAAAGTAATGCATGTAAAAGAACCCAGAACACTTATCGTGGAAGAGTAGGAAGAGTTTACCCCGGTGTTTCTGGTTCATAATGCAAGCGCCCTTGTTTACAGGTTTCCTCAGGTTTCCGAGCTACAGTGCTTAAGTGTGCTTTTGATGAGTCCTTGGATTTATTACCAGAAATGTATAATAAGAATAATAATAATTATACTCTTTTAGGGAGGAGGGCCCAAGCCGTGAAACAGCCAAGCCTCTGAGAAGCCTGGCCAGGCCCAGGCTACCTGGCCTCCTAATCTGTCTTTTGTTAGTCCTAATCCTGTAACAATATAGTACATACTAGTCAACATAACCTGTACTTCTGGAGGGTGTTGCCCAGATCATTTATAATGGCTGTAATTGTGAACAAAAGACAGCCAAGGTGTCAGTCAAGTCTGTGTTTAACAATAAGAGCTATATGAGATCTATTCATTAGCCCTAACGATCCCCATCCAGCCAAACTCCAACACCAGGGATTGTTGGAGTTTGATGGGTTGAGTACTGTGTACTTCTGATATGGCATGTGTAAAGTGTTGGAATATGGCTGGATGAGTACTGTATGTGGGCAGTAACAGTGTTGGATTTTGATTGAGTGAGGACGGTGGTTCTACATGTACAAGCATGCAACATTGTTAGACTTTGAGTGGAGAGAGTGTGTGTATGTAACCTGCTGTAATAAACAACTGATAAAGGCAAATATTGTACTTAGGTATGCTTGGCATTGTATCTAACATCATACAACTAGAACCTACCATTTATTCCATAGGGTGTTTTAGTTTTTGTATAGTTAAGTTTTTTTAGCATGAAACAATTGTTGGATTATGACTCCAGTGTTCAAACTTTACTTTGGGCCATGTGTCCCCACTCAATCAAAATGAGTTTGACGGGTTGAGTACTGTTATGGCAAGTGGACTGTTGGAGTTTGATGGGTTGAGTACTGTAAACCAGCAACAGTCAACCATGGTGTTGGGATTTGATAGGTTGAGGAAGGTTTCTAGTAAAAATGCTTAGGGAGTTAGGGTTAATAAAGTGTCTTTTGTGCACAGCCAGGGGATTATATACATGTAGGCCTGGGCAAAGCCTGGGCCTGGCAAGGCTTCTCAAAGGCTTGGCTGTACCATGACTTTGGCCCTCCTAACCTTACAAGATTACCTTTTCACTTAAGTACTGAGCCGTGTTCTTCTGTTTCCTCTTGAGAAACTGATTGTACATTTGTTGTAGTCTCGATGCCATGACATGCTCCTTACTGAACAGTGAGTGATGTGTAAATACCAACATGTTGACATCAACATCCAGCTGGTATTGAGCACCTATATTATAGCCGAGACCGTCGATGTAGCGGTGGTCAAATTCAATCGTTACTGCCTGTTGAGGGGACAAATTTGGGTGTAAATGGAGGGTTACGCTGTTTTCCTTACAGTGAACATGTTAAAGGGCCAATATCAACACGATCAGAGCAGACTAACAACAGAGCATGGAATTGGTGTCCCCGTTTTACATGAACACGGTGACTGAAAATAACACCCTACGAGCGCACGCTGGCCTACATAACATGGAACAATGAGATCATATTAACCTTATAACTACAACACCTTTCAAAACCCTTCAGCATCCCCTGATCAGTGTAGTGCACAGCTTATAACTGCACCACCTTTCAAAACCTGTCAGTGTAGTGCATAGCTTATAACTACACCACCTTTCAAAACCTGTCAGTGTAGTACATAGCTTATAACTACACCACCTTTCAAAACCTGTCAGTGTAGTGCATAGCTTATAACTACACCACCTTTCCAAACCTGTCAGTGTAGTGCATAGCTTATAACTACACCACCTTTCAAAACCTGTCAGTGTAGTGCATAGCTTATAACTACACCACCTTTCAAAACCTGTCAGTGTAGTGCATAGCTTATAACTACACCAACTTTCCAAACCTGTCAGTGTAGTGCATAGCTTATAACTACACCACCTTTCAAAACCTGTCAGTGTAGTGCATAGCTTATAACTACACCACCTTTCAAAACCTGTCAGTGTAGTGCATAGCTTATAACTGCACCACCTTTCAAAACCTGTCAGTGTAGTGCATAGCTTATAACTGCACCACCTTTCAAAACCTGTCAGTGTAGTGCATAGCTTATAACTACACCACCTTTCCAAACCTGTCAGTGTAGTGCATAGCTTATAACTGCACCACCTTTCAAAACCTGTCAGTGTAGTGCATAGCTTATAACTGCACCACCTTTCAAAACCTGTCAGTGTAGTACATAGCTTATCTACACTACCTTTCAAAACCTGCCAGTGTAGTGCATAGTGAAGCAACTACATAACCTTTCAAAACCCTCCGGCTGACAGGTTTTGAAAGGTGCAGTTTCTAGGCCCAAAACTGCAATTTTTATAGGAGGGTTAATGTGCCTGATGCATAAATAATGAGCTAGTGGACTGCACAATAATGATAATTATGGTAATATGATCTTATCATGCCCTGATTTAGGACAATGCACGCTCCTTGGGTATTATTTTCAGTCACTAAGTTTGGTAAAACTTGTAACTTTGCATGGTGAAGAGGATAAGTAAGACTAATTGCGGTGACACCATGTGAAATTCTCTATTAAGTAGTAATTAGTTCTGAAAAGAACTGAAGGTTATCGTATTCAGGAGAAGTCACTAAGTTTATCTAAAACTAGGGACACATTTCTGAGAACAGTGCAAAAATTTATCTCAAATTCTCACACTGGACAAATTATTTGTGGAAATTTGATCAGTAAATATACAATAATGTTCTAACTTTTTCACCAAAAATGTATTTGGGTTTTAAAGATACAATCTCATGGTACTTGTTTTGAAGTTATCCAATATTTTTCCCTGATATGAAACTGTATTCATCAGGTCATAGGCGTGCCCATCCTGACCGCAAGATTCAGGTCGGGCGCACCTATGAAGATTGCATTGCTTTCACATTGGGGCCAAAATATCATTCAAAATATACATAGTCTACTACAAGCTCACAAATAGCATGGAGAGAGTGTGTCTTCAATAAGGGAATAACAATTTGTCACACGGTCTTTAGTGCAGGTTAACGAAGGCGAGGTTCTTATCGCCTGTGACCATGCACAAAACTGGTCATTAACCTGCAGTAAAGACCAAGCGTCAAACTGTTATTCCCATTCATAAATGCCCGTATCGATTTCGTTTTCAAAATGTAAAAAAAAATGTAATTGTTGTTGAATAAAGCCAAATAGAAATGGGCAAATTCACGTTTTGGGGACACACGAAACACTTCCAAAGTACATGAGTCAGGCGTGATGCCTATCTTCGTCATTCTGATTGGTCGAAATCCACATCACGCGTCGCGCAAAACAGCTGAACAGCTGGCGCATACGCGCTGTTCTGATTTTAATAAGCCAGTCTATACCATCCGTTAATACATCCCCACGTGATTACGTTTTGTCCAATCAGATTGTCTAAACAGTCTTGGGCATTTATGAATATTAGATATAATTGGATACAAGTTTTAGTTTTGCATTGCATCATGCTAATGCTGATGTGAATGCACAACTTGCAACCCACTCTCATGTGAACATAACTTCCCCTGAAGAGCCCTTTGATGAAAGCCTCAGGAAGATAAGATTGAACCTATTTTGTTCTTACCTTTTTGTAGACTAGCTGTAGTCCAGGTTCCTGTTCTTCATTGCTAAGTATCCTTGGTCTTGTTGGTGTCTCCTTCAGCGGGTCAGGTAAGACTTTTAGACGGCCATCATCCCCAAACCATCCCTTACCCTGGATTTAAAAACAAAGCAATGATTACAGTGGCATTTAAGAACAGAGATTGAAATTTACTTAAATTTGATGGGAGCCAGCAGGACCAGTAATAACTAAATTATATGTTGGAAATTCTTGCATCGGGTGATAACAATTGATTTAATTTTGCCCTACACCAAACCAACGTGTCTATTCGCACTGTGCATGAGCTGTTGAGGGCACATGTTGTTAGACCACTGTGGGCGAAAGGGCAGATACGGTGTGTTGCGTTTGGCATATTTTGCAGTTGATGTGTGTACGTGCGGAATATCTTCAGCGATCATTGGCTGGTAGAAGTACACGCACGCTTAGTACCATAACATACGCATAAAGTGTACGCACAACGCTCACACAACGCAAAAATGGCTATCATTAAGACACTGGGTGCAAATTCACCACTAGAGGGCTACGATGTACACTGAGTGAATAGCACTGCATATTCAGTGCTTTCCGAGTGTCTGTGAAAAAACTTCACAGGCGACTCGGGCAGGATTTGAACCCACGACCTCCTGCTTGCTAGTGCAAGTGTCTTAACCTTTCGACCACCAAGCTTGCCCGATGACGATTGGCCGGCTAGAATCCTATATAACAGTGGGTTCTGCGATATATGAAATTCTTGCATCGGGTGATAAACAATTGATTTTTTTTATTGATTTAAAAAAAAAATTTTTTTTATGCAATTCGCCCCACAAAAGGCCAATGGCCACTCCAAGGTGGGGGCTACTCAGTCATTGAGTTGTTACAACGACTCCACACTGAAGAAACCAGCCCCTCGCACCGAAACAAGACAAGTTAATAACCAGCCTCTTCACGGTGCGAATAGGACTGGAAGGGGTAACTAGTCCAGAACAAGGCAGTTGTTAAACTGACTCTGCCCCTATAAGCAATTATGGTTAAGTGTCTTGCTCAAGGACACAAGTGTCACGGCCGGGATTCGAACCCACATTCTGCTGCTAACACCAGAACTTGAGTCCGGCAAGCTAGACCGCTCGGCCACGACACTCCACAAGTCCAAGTCCTTTTTAGTTTTGAATAGGCATTTGGAATGTCATCAAACTACAAGTTAAAGAACGTAAACAAATAAAGAAAAAAACAATTACTGTTCTAAGGCCCCCCCCCCAAAAATAATCTGCAGTTTCTGGTCTCCGCATGTGTCAGCTCACACCAGCGCGTCAGAATTTGTAATTTTCTTTTTTTTTTACTATGATACGATGTCCAATTGCAGACAAAATAGCTGGATCGATTGGAATTCTGCTGTGCTGTGCTTTAAACGACTTTTCCACAAAGGGGTATGAACGTTTTCCCGATTCGTGAGGCCTCTCTTAGCCACCATACTTTGTATATGGGAAATTTGGTCCCTGCATATACAATGTATCACATACTTCCCTGTTGGCAAAAAAAAAAAAGATGGCCGAAAAAAAATTAAAAAATTGCGTCACTGCACCGATTTTTTTTTGGCCTAAGTTCTTTACCACAGGATAAAAAACCGAGGGTCGTGGCCACAGGCAATAAAAGACCAAGCCATAGCGGGGATCTGGAACTATCAATTGATTTTTGCCTTACACCGACGTGTGTATAGCACTGCATGCTCAGTGCTTTCCGAGTGTCTGTGAAAAAACTACACAGGCGACTCGGGCGGGATTCGAACCCACGACCTCCTGCCTACTAGTGCAGACGTCTTAACCTCTCGACCGCCGAGCTTGCCCGATGACGATTGGCCGGCTAGAATCCTATATAGCAGCGGGTTCCGCGATATATATATAGATTGGTGAAATTCTTGCATCGGGAGATAAACAATTGATTTTTAACTTTGCCCTACACCCGAGTCGCCTGTGTAGTTTTTTCACAGACACTCAGAAAGCACTGAGCATGCAGTGCTATACACACGTCGGTGTAGGGCAAAGTTAAAAATCAATTGTTTATCTCCCGACGCAAGAATTTCACCAATCTATATATACCTACCTTGTCTGGACGATTAAGCATCCTGTGCTCCATGACATTCTGGTTGCGTGTGGAGATCTCTGGTCTGACACCAACATAGAAACCCTCATCCTCAAGATATCGAGGCTCAGTATCACCAGCGATCTTCTCTTCCGCAGGAACTGACCAAAATTATTCAAAATAGAAGGAAAACAATTCAAAATTGATCATCATTAGTTGAAGGCCATTTTGAGTATTCTTGCACAGTGTATACAAAGTGCATGTTCAACTGGTCAAGAAACATGTGAAAAAATTGATGAATTACAAAACTTATTGTGGTAGATTGACAGATTGGGTGTTGGAACAACCTTCTTTGTATTTTGTTTCTTTTAAATATATTTTAAATTGGAGAAAATTTAAATTTGTTTGGTCATATTTTTCACCCCCTTGAAATCTGCATCATAGTTTAAAACCCTCCTACAATCAGTGCACTTTTTGAAACAACCCATTCAGGCCACTCCAAGCCATTAGCTTTTGCCAGTGGCCTCCTATGGTTACCCTTCTGTGCACTGTCACACCACTGAGATTATAGGGTAAAGTGGTCTCCCATTGATACATTGCAGGCCATACTAATATGTTCAAACATTTACAGTGGCCTTGGGTGGCACACAGTTGATTTTGTAAGATTACTTGGAAAGGACAGCAGGCTTGTACATGTATGTACTGAAGGTTGCTCAAGAACAGAATTTAGTGGATCGGAGTGGCCTCCATGTGTAGGAGGGTACACAGTGGTTGTCAAATTTAAAATGCATGCGTGTCAGCACTTGATTTACACACAGGTCAGTAAATAGAATCCGAGTAAATTTGGGCACAGAATGTACACCCTATTTAATGATAATTATGTAGATGACGTCATACGAAAAGTCTGTGTCTCAGAGAATTTTCCAGAGACTGTTCTTAAAAGCTGCACTTTTTTGATCCATACATCTGAAAATTAAATTTGATTTGAAGATGTTTCGGTTGCTTATTCTGAGAAGACTACCCACGATGTATAAAACAGTATGACAAATTATGTTAAGAGTTTTAGATTTCAGTAAACATTTTAAAGTTTTTTTAACGGGCAGCGTTATTTCCAAAGTGGTCAGTCCTGTTTTATGGGCAGTCCAGCAAGGTGTTCCAAAACATAGGAAAATGATATGAATTTTGGAAGGAGGTGGGTGAGAGGATGGAATATAAGAGTGAGTAATTCTGGTTTGTACATAATATGACTTTATTTAATTATTTTAACCCTAATCCCCTTGGCATTCTAGCTTGGAAGCTTCCTGAATCCTCCAAAATCCTCCAGTGCACTTTAGGAAACATGCCCTTATCTTCAAAATGCACCGTGCATTTTCATTGATCTTTCATTTTTAGCACTTATGGCCTGCACTTCTTGCCAGGTCGTAATTTTGTCCCATTTGAAGAGGTGAAAGTGCTCCTTGGAGGATTTTGGAGGATATGGGACAGTTAGGGTTAAGCGACTGTTACTGTAGTGATACCAATTGTAATACAGGGTTCGTACACTTTTTTTACTTAGATAATTCCATGACTTTCCATGACCTTTACAACAAGTATTCCATGACTTTTCCATGACTTTTCGATTCGCGCGAAGATTCGCGCCCAACATTAACAACGCGAATCTAAGTAGATTCGCATAACACCAGTGTTCTAGCCAGGCATGCCCAATACGCTATAAATCGGCCGATACGCTATAATTTATTCCACGGTGAAAAAAAACACCCCAAAATTTCCTTTGTTCAGTTCGAGAACTAATTGTGAACGATAATAATTTGTTGCCACTGAGGGATTTATTTCATCTTGTAGGAAGCTTTATTGATACATTTTAATTGGCCGGTAACTTTGTTTCTTTTCAAGAGAATGTGTTTGATGCGCCGCATTTGTAACTATGCGGCCTGCCGCGATCTATTTATAAGCATTCAACGTTAAACGACACTTGTTCCGCTACCACACTGCTTAGGCAAAACCAGATGAGCGGGTACCCACGTGCCAGGCAGAGTGGGACCCACGCGTTTAGTTTATAATAGTTTGTAAACCATGCCAAGAACCGGGTCCCAGAGGTTATTGTCTCTTGGTCAGGGAGTGTAAAACCACAACCTGTCAGTCATTGTCAAGTGAACAATAGCCACAACTCTTGTCTTGGTTCTAATCCCAAATTGATACTTCAACATTCCAAAGTCGGCAGACATTTCTTTGATGTGAACTTGTGACCCAGAAATTGTGTCTTTTTGGTTGCGGTTGTATTGTTTCTTTTTCTTTTAAAACCAGTTTGCATCGGAAATAAAAAAAAGTTGTTCTGGGCCCCTGTGCGGTTTCTTTTCACACACAAACACGTTTTTTTTTGCGTGAATTTTTTTGGTTACGTCAATGAAACTAAGGCGAGACACCCCATTTATCTTATTAGCAGATAAATTGGCGAGTTTCCGTGGGAATTATAGCCAGGAGGGCGTATTTGGTGTTGCGTCTTTAGAAGTCCACCGAGCACTCGAAAGAATTCTTCATCGTATTTACATGTCAACCGAGCATGGAGGAAGGATTCCTTCCCCATTATCCGAGTGGCATGGTACCGAGTAACAATCAGGGAACGATTTCGTTCAAAAATTTTGCATAGCAAAACTGTGATGCAAAAACTGAATTTGCATTGCAAAATAATTTTTTGTATAGCAATCTGTGAATTTGGTGTAGCAAATTTAAAAATGCTTAAAATTACAGTATGTAGTGTGCATAGGTAAAGGTATTGTTTTTTTAAGGCTTTACTGTCGTTTGGTTCATAATATGAATGTCCAAATTTTACCAGAAATAATAATTTTTAGTGTCCGGAAATTGAGCCACAGGTGGTAAAAAAACTCACGTGTAACCGTTATTTCGCCAAATTGCAATCATTCATGAAAGTTAGTCCTCCGTCCATTTTCTTTTTTTGTTTACATTATTATCGATCGCTAAAACAGAGGCAATAACACGAAAACAAATTACCGACTGCGACATGTTCGGGTGCTTTTCAAAGTGAATTTCGCCGAGTGTAAACGTTACTTTGTGGTATGATCAAGCTTGATTTTGATTATTAAAAATTCAGGAAAATGAGTGGTTGAAAGCGCGATCATATTGTGTGCCGAAATGATTCTAAATCTCACCACTACATAATTATATAAATGAATGCTCATTTTGTTAATTTTCAAAAACTTTTTTTATAAAACGAAGTTAGTAACGTTTCTAGAGTTTGTTGAACACGGCCATAGTGATCGTATGAAATTTAAACCGCACGTGAACTGAACACGGTACTATTGTGTATAGGGGATGGCTCAATTGCTCAACGTTCCAACCCCCAAACTCAGGAGAAGAAAAAATAAACACTTGCGAAGCTAAAAAATAAATGGGCGGTTGTTGTGTGTTTTCCATTTCGGGAATTTCGCTCGTAGTTAATTAATCAGCAGAAAAATAATGCATGCACATAGGCATTGCGGAAAAAAACCTTTTCGGATTGCTGGAAAATAAAGTTGTGTTTACTGTTGCATTAACACCGTCGCGTCGGCGTGAAGCCATCGTTGAACACGTACGTCGCTCGGACGTACCCCTGGACACACGGAAACAAACCCAGTCGGGACGGATAGCTCGATATTTTTTGGTCGGAAATATACATGTAAACGTTATTTCGGGAAAGGTTTGTGAATATGATTTCAAAAATGTTTATAAATCTGTTGAAATTTATATCGCAAAATCTGCGATGCATTGTTTGAAATTCCATCGCAGATTGCCCAAATTACATCGCATTTTGCGATGCGATACAGGGGAAATCGTTCACTGCATTGACAATGGGACAATGGTGCACGGTAATTGGTCTATAGAAATCTTAGTATACTGCAGCTTTACAGATTTCAATGGAGACAAAGACAAAGGTGTGGAACAGGTTTACGAGTTCCCCCTCACAACCACCCATGTGAAGCGGCCATTACACGGCCCCCGCTCTTGTGACGAACAAGTGTTGCACAATAACACGTCAACGAAGCACGAGCACTGCCAAAATGGCGTGTTTTCACATCGCCTGAAAGGACAATGGAAGCTTCCTCAGTGTGGTCACGTCTTCTGTGCATGTCACTTTACGCACGTGGCTCGTTATCACGTCAACCGAGCATGCATACAAATATTCCCGAGTTTCCTATGGCGTGTTTAGACGCTCTCCGATCTGCGGTGCGAAAAAAAATTGCGTGTGTACACGGCCTCCGACGCGAACTGGTTTTAATAAGTCTTAAAATTCCATGACTTTCCATGACTTTTAAAGAAGTTTACCCTTTTCCATGACTTTCAAGGCCTGGAAAATGCAAAAGCAAAATTCCCTGACTTTCCAGGTTTTCCATGACCCGTACGAACCCTGTAATATGGTGCTGCGAAATGCCCCAACTCGGAACTGAAGTGCATTTCACCACTAAGTGCACTTCACCAGGGTTAATGATGTGCACTAAGCATTTCCATAGGGGTGTTCCCTCTCACTTACTTGTTGCAACACTTGGGATGAAATAGTAACCCTTCTCCAGGTCCTCCCTATCCCTCAATGGAATAAACTCCGGTCCTTTCATCTCGGTCGGGAAATCTTTCCAATTATCTCGGTCCAGGAAAAATTCAGAAAGGAGCGGCTTTTCTTCATCTTTTTTCTCCTTCACGCCAGCTTGTGGCCTTTGTTGAGGGGTTTCGGCCTTCTTTACGGCAGGGGTAACTGCTTGCCCCTCTCCATCCTCGGCACTGGGGCCTGCTTGGTCCTCTGGTGGAACATCGTCTGTCGGCTTCGGTGGTTCTTTGGGTTCAGGGTCAAAGTTGCGGGTGAAGAAGTCGTAGATTTCATCCTCAGTTGGGAGGATTGATTGCTGCGAGGGAGGGAAAACACCAATTAACCCTCCTACTACTACAAGGGTCAAAATCAGTCAAAATGTTGAAATACTTCCCAAGGTATATCTAGTGCACTTAAATGTCAAACACTGTCTAACCTTACGTGTAGTAAGTACATTTACAGGTCAAAATGAGTCGACTGTTTTTGACTGGTAAAAACATTGTCTGGTATTGTTCAGGGTAGTCAAAATGACAGTAAAAACCAGTCAAAAATGCCCAAAATGCGCAAAAATGCACATTATATTATTACCCCTGCTCATCAGGCGCATAAATCATTCTTGAAACCATCTCAGCTCCCTGGGGAGTAAACAGCTCAATTTCTGCCATTTCGGCGCCTATAGGGCTAATCAAACACAACAACCAACTCTGCCCTCACAGGTACCCATTTACCCCTGGGTGGAGAGAAGCAATTATGGTAAAGTGTCTTGCTCAAGGACACAAGCACTCCGGTCGCGGCTGGGATTTGAACCCACATTCTGACGACTCAGCCATCAGAACACAAATCCGACGCACTAAACCACTCGACCGTGGCACTCCATATTAGGCTAATCAAACACAACAACCAACTCTGCCCTCACAGGTACCCATTTACTCCTAGGTGGAGAGAAGCAATTATGGTAAAGTGTCTTGCTCAAGGACACAAGCACCATGGTCATGGTTGGGATTCAAACCCACATTCTGACGACTCAGCCATCAGAACACAAATCCGATGCACTAAACCGCTCGACCATAGCACATTCCATCTTTCAACTCATGAAAATATTCTCACCATTGCATTCATAAACATTCATTATTTGTATAAGATTCCCCGATTCGTTGATGCTGTACCTCTGCCTTGATGGCCTTGATGGCAGCCTTCCATTTGCTCTTGGCTGCGATGGACTGTTGTAATATCTTATCTTCCTCTTCCTCCTCCTTGGTTAGCTAATGCAAGAAATAAAAGGCATCTTATCAAAAAGAAACATCTGCACACTGTCTGCAGATTGTCTGCAGGAATCCTAATCCCTCATTAACAAATAACCTGCTTAGCAACAGCAAGGCTGCTCATGAATATTCAACAGTAACGTATTTATCCAACAAAAGCCACGCCTCCATCCTCGTGCCCAGGGATTTGAGCAGCCTCATACCCACTGCTCTCTCACCCTGGAACTGGAAACTTTCAATGTCCAAAAATATTGGATATGCAAATTAGGTGATAGTCCGGTACCATTACTAAGAATATCGTGTGCTGCAGAGCAGAGGCCGGGACTAGAACATAATTTCGATAAAATCAATCATGCAAACATTTCATATGTTAAAAAAAATTAATAAAGGCATTACAGTATTAAGAAAAAGTATTCAAACTGTTTTTTTTGCATATGTTTTGAAGTAACCAATCAGCATTGCTTAAAACACTTCTCCCACCAGGGCCTGGTCGTGAGAACGAGGTACACCCTGGGTAAGAGGTTGCCACGCCTCCTTCACATCAATGAAGTTTTTAGATGATAATTCAGTAATGTTGTAATCTGGTGATTACTAAAGGTGTACACTTTAAATCCTTGTTGACTTACAAATGATGGATCGTCAAATCTGGTCGCCATATCCCTGGCTCTCATTCCTCTTAACATACGAGACGGCAAGTCCTTCTCTGGATCTTTCTCCACTTCCTCCCGCATCGTCTCTTCAGCTTTCTCCTACAAAACAACAAAATTAACATCAAAATTAACAAAAATACCTCTTTTAAACTATATCTTATGGATTTTTATATGATTACTTTGCGTCAGAGCAGAAAAGATTTATAAGGCATATATGCGCAATTCCATTATGTCAAGAAAATTTAATCTGAAAGTTTAAACTTCTCTCAAAATTAACCCTGTAACCCCCTAGTTATTCTGGCTAGGAACCTTCCTGAATCCTCCAAAATCCATCAGTGCACTTTTGGAAACATGCCCTTATCTTCAAAATGCACCATGCATTTTCGTTGATCTTTCATATTCAGCACTTATGGCCTGTACTTCTTGCCAGGTAGTAATTTTGTCCCATTTGAAGATGTGAAAGTACCAGTTTCTGAAAGTGCTGAATTTTCCCCAAAAAGTGCCCCTTGGAGGATTTTGATGGATTTGGGGTGGCAATATGGTTAATTATTTAAAATTGTTAATTAACACTGGGCATACTTTGGGCTTAGGTTGATGGAAATTTAAGGGAAAATAAATTATACACTGTTCTTAAACACTCAAGATCCATTATCTTGTACTTAGTATAGGCATTACCAGTTGTTATGTAAGTTGTTATGTATGATTTATTGTTATGTAACTCGCACACAGATCCTTAGCCGTGAAATTGGGCCACGCACCCTGTCCGGGATGATCCAGAGATCTTACCTTAGCCTTCATGACTTTCATTCTGATCCTCTCTCGTATGGAGGCGTTGATGAGGTTGCTTGTTGGTTTAGCTGTGACTACCCCGGTCTGAGCAGCTATCACAGCTTCTTCCATACTCATTGGTTCTACATAAAGGAGTGGTGGCGTATTGTTGGTGTATGATCATTTGAACCATAGACAATGTTGGTACAGTCTTAGAAGGCTACGATACCCATTGCAGTTTTAGCTAGTAGGACATTCATTTGAACCATAGACAATGTTGGTACAGTCTTAGAAGGCTACGATACCCATTGCAGTTTTAGCTAGTAGGACATTCATTTGAACCACAGACAATGTTGGTACAGTCTTAGAAGGCTACGATACCCATTGCAGTTTTAGCTAGTAGAACATTCATTTGAACCACAGACAATGTTGGTACAGTCTTAGAAGGCTACGATACCCATTGCAGTTTTAGCTAGTAGAGCATTCATTTGAACCATAGACAATGTTGGTACAGTCTTAGAAGGCTACGATACCCATTGCAGTTTTAGCTAGGAGAACATATGGGTGTCTGTTGGATGGACCAGAAGTCTATTACCTACATGAAGTGTTCCAGCCTGCTGTAATCAATACCACGGCATTGTACTCCAAATGCATGCACACACAACGAGCATGGTTATGAGTTTGGCTACCCTGCCCAGCCTGCCGTAAGGCATCAAGGGATTAAACGCTTGGAGTGCCATGGTCGAGCGGTTTAGTGCATCGGATTTGTGTTCTGATGGCTGAGTCGTCAGAATGTGGGTTCAAATCCCAACCGTGACCATGGTGCTTGTGTCCTTGAGCAAGACACTTTACCATAATTGCTTCTCTCCACCCAGGGGTAAAATGGGTACCTGTGAGGGCAGAGTTGGTTCTTGTGTTTGATTAGCCCATATGTGCTGAAATGGCAGCAATTGAGCTGTATACTCCCCAGGGAGCTGAGATGGTTTCAGGAATGATTTATGAGCCTGATGAGCAGGGGTAATAATATAATGCGCCTTGAGCACCAGTTTGGTGGATACGTGCACAATATAAGTCCACATTATTATTATGCTTCCACAGGTTATTTTGGAACCGGGTACCCGGCTACTGTAATGGTCTGGTTCCCGCATATGATGCTCGATTTGCGGCAAAGAGCACCCCCCCCCCTCCCATTGTGTCTTCATTGTGTTCCAGGAATCTTAGGAATTCTTTGAAGGATTTCGGGGGGGAGAGGTCCGTTAACAATAGAACAACAGTGTGTTAGTGTATAGGGAGGGGGGTGGCATTCTGCTGCATATCAAGCATGGTATAGGTCCCCGAGTACCACTGCAAAAAGGGTGGCAAAACTTGATAATTCCTGGAGTGATGAATAGGCCTAATGCAGTGCCAAACAGTAGCCTTCATTTCCATTTGTTACTGGCGCTGGCAAAACCCTAAACTTGGACCCAATTTTCAAAAGTGAGATTTTGGTTTAGTTTGATTCTCTAGATATTCCTCTTTCATTTGATACCAGATTTGTAGAAATCCAGAAAAAAAAATAAGAAAAAAAATATAAGAAAATTGAGGGCCTAAAACCTGAAAAATGAATTGCCCCAATGGAATATTTTTCCTTTGATTTCTATCATCTTACCTTTGCTGTCCTTTCTCTCCTTGGCTCTTCTCTTCTTTCCCTTCACTTCACCAGTCATCTCTTCCATTCCGATCCCATCCTCGGTACTGTCCGTCATTTCCGGTATAGGCTCTGTCGCCCCCGCCTGCTCTGGGGCCAAACGCTTGCCTTTCCTCCGGGGACCTTTGCTTGTCTTCTCGCTGTCATCAACAGGTTGAACGGCTTTGGACAACTGAAATATCACAAGCCAAGAATTATGATTGTTTGTATTCTTTTTAGTATGGAAATTGATCATCAGCCGATGTGGCTATTTCAGATTTTAAAGTTAATGTTTTCTGGAACATGTACGCCAGACGGAATAATTAATCAGGATTTGTGGTTCAGGGAAGATTGATGCAACAGTCAGCTTTATACCAATTAACCCTCCTCCTACTACAAGGGTCAAAATCAGTCAAAATGTTAATATACTTAGGTAAAACTTGTAGCTTTGCATGGTGAGGATGATAAGTAAGACTAATTGTGGTGACACCATGTGGAATCTCAATTGAGTAGTAATTAGTTCTGAAAAGAACTGGTGGTACAACTCGACGTTTCGATCAGTATGCTCTGATCGTCCTCAGGAGAATGCCGGACTCTGGAAAATGCTGCTGCTTAAGTAGACTGCTGGAGGATCATCCCATGAATGGATGCTGGAGGATTAGTTGAGGCGCATGAACTGTTGAGACTAGGATATGTGCTCACTGAACTGAATCAGTTGTTGACAAGCACAGGGGATGGATGGTTGACTTAGGATATAGGAGATCCCTCAGTCTGGGGTGGGTTATGGACTTTGGATATAGAAGATCCCGGATGCTGGAGGATTAGTTCATTGGGGCGTGCAGGCGGGAACTGTTGAGACTAGGATCCTAGGGGTTGGGGGAGAGGAGTGTGTGCTCACTGAACTGAATCAGTTGTTGACAAGCACAGGGGATGGAGGGTGGTTAATATACTTGCCAAGGTGTATCTAGTGCACTTAAAAGTCGAACACTGTCAAACCTTACGTGTAGTAAGTACATTTACACGTCAAGATGAGTCAACCAGTTTTGACTGGTAAAAGCATTGTCTTGTATTGTTCAGGGTGGTCAAAATGACAGTAAAAATGCCCCTGTGTGCACATTTGGGTCAACAGTCAAAACAGGCAGTTGACTGGTTTTGACCTCAATGGCAACTTCCCACTAAAGTGCAGCTAGAGTAGGAGGGTTAAGGTTTCATGACAATTTTACAATTTGTTCATTTATGAATTATCAATTCTTGACCTTAAATGAATATTTATTAATTTATTACATCCTCTACGTTTTCCTTTTGGGTTTACTCCCTGAGCATACTAATCCAAATGTAGAGAAGACGCCATGGTTCTCCATGAAATACATTTCTCACTTAGGGAGGAGGGCCAAAGTCATGGTACAGCCAAGCCTTTGAGAAGCCCGGCCAGGCCAAGGCTACCTGGCCTCCTAATTGTCTTTTGTGAGTCCTAATCCTGTAACAATACAGTACCTGCCAATCAACATAACCTGGGCTTCTGGAGGGCCTAGCCCAGGCAAGCAGAGCTCATTATATAGGCCAGTAGGCAGGGGAAAAGCCTGGGCCTGGCCGGGCTTCTCAAAGGTTTGGCTGTACCATGACTTTGGCCCTTATCCCTTTGTGATAGTTGAGAAATGAGTTGCCTAAAAAGACTCTTTTCAGAACCTGTACCTCACTTAGAGATAGTTGAGATAAAAACATGGTGTTACCGCCAACTCAAACAATATCAATACTCCACCATGCAAAGCCTCAAATCTTAAAGTCCATACAAAGTGTCTTGATTTTTTTTACTCAAAATTGTTCAGTGTGTATTTAGTTATTTATATGCTATTCCAAAAAACATTAAAACAAATCAGAAATTGCTGAAAAATCATGATTTTCAGCCAACATTCCAGCGGTTGAAATCCACGAAGTCTGTTGGACATTTGCGGCCCGTGGCGGCAGCAAACATTTTTCCTGTTTTTATGACGTACTTTTATGGGAGCTCGAAAGGAGCCGTCTTAACAACGGTCTGGCTGCCGCCGCGATGTCCGTGGCCGTACATGTACATGTGTGTATGGGATTCCCCTTGAAGTGCAACTCATGTATTGTGTGTGCGTCCATTCACGGCGGGGCCGAGGGTCATTGTCAAACTAGTATTAGTCTGGTTGACAGCACCGGCAAGATCACCAAAGGATGATTTTTTATCGTCACAAAACAAGAACAATTTGGACACATTTTGTAGTGAGATTAACTTTCCTGATAACAAAATTCAACGAATCAAATACTGGACATTCAAAACTTTGGTTGCTCTTAGAATATTTGTTCGTAAAAAGCAAGAAAAATAGGGTACCATTATGTGCGCTTATGCCGGACTCGAGATCGGCTTTGCCATTTTCGCCAGGATTTCGTCCGGATTTTGTCCATTCCAGGCTTAATTGATACGATTCTATGTCACTTATATCACCAACTTTGGCATCAGTATAATCTCCATCGAATGACGATGATGAACAACACAATCGGTCAGTACTACTTTTGGAAACTTTTTCAAAAACACTTTTGGAAGTCGTAGTTGGTAAACTTATTTTTGCAGCTGTACGCGATGTGATATGCTTTGTGTACAAAACGTACTGCAGTAAACAGTTGTACTGTTCTCCCTCCCGTAAATGTACGTCATCAAAATAAGCTCAGCGAAAGTGTCCCCGACGGCTTTTGTTTCGGGCCGGTCGTTCGTGGCAGTGGTGAAGTACATTTTCATAGGTTTTTTGAAGGGTTAAATAAAAATAATGAAAGTCTTATTTTTGGTGATTCCTACTTATAATTACTTACTTTTTAAAATAGGGTTGAAAATATTTACCATTTTGTATGGTCTTTAAAAAAAAAAAAAAAAATGTGATTCTTTTTTAAAAGGAATAAATGCCATTGGTTATTACCTGAAAAGAAACAGAGCGATTTATTAGGTAAGAAAAAAAGTCTCTGATTTCTGGTCTCCACACACGTCGCCTCAGACCCGTGCGTCGACATTTTTAATTTTCTTTTTATTTGCTATGAAACAATGTCCAAATGCAGCCAAAATTGCTGGATTGATTGGAATTCTGCCGTGTTGTGTTTTAAACGACTTTTTCACATAGGGGTATGAACGTTTGCCCGATTTGTGAGGCCTCTCTTAGCCACCATACTTTGTACATGTATACGGGAAATTTGGTCCCTGCGTATACAATGTGTCACATATAAAAAAAGATGGCCAAAAAAATCCCCCCAAAAACACGTCACTGCACCGATTCTGAAGCCGACTGATGACCAGAAACCGCAGACCTTTTTTGGGGCTAAGGAAAGAGTGCTCCTTCCTAAATTACAAATTATAATGAATATGAAAAATCTCATTACAATTTCACTATTTTCTCTTTATTTTTAATTTTTTTTTTTTATGCAATTCGCCCCACACAAGACCAATGGCCACTCCAAGGTGGGGGCTACTAAGTCATTGAGTTGTTACAACGACTCCACACTGAAGAAACCAGCCCCTCGTACCGAAACAAGACAAGTTAATAACCTGCCTCTTCACGGTGCGAATAGGACTGGGAGGGGTTTAATAACTGCCTAGTTAGTCCAGAACAAGGCAGTTATTAAACTGCCTCTGCCCCTATAAGCAATTATGGTTAAGTGTATTGCTCATGGACACAAGTGTCACGGCCGGGACCCGAACCCACATTCCGCTGCTAACACCAGAACCCGAGTCCGGCAAGCTAGACCGCTCGGCCACGACACTCCACTTTTATGACTCAATGTTTCAAAATACCAATGTTGTACCTTCCCTTTAATATATGTTTGAATGTTCTCGAAGCAAAGACATCCTACCAACCTCTTTCAGTTTCTTCTCCCGATTTGACGTCAATTTCTCCACCAGATTCTCCGCCTCTTGAATCTCTTCCAAGGGCTAAGATCAAGAGAAAATAAACAAGAACTTATTAATATAGGTTGGTGAAATTCTTGCGTCGGGAGATAAACAATTGATTTAATTTTGCCCTACACCGACGTGTGTATAGCACTGTATACTCAGTGCTTTCCGAGTGTCTGTGAAAAAACTACACAGGCGACTCGGGCGGGATTCGAACCCACGACCTCCTGCTTACTAGTGCAGACGTCTTAACCTCTCGACCACCGAGCTTGCCCGATGACGATTGGCCGGCTAGAATCCTATATAGCAGCAGGTTGCGATATATATAGGTTGGTGAAATTCTTTCGTCGGGAGATAAACAAAGAACATATTAAGTTCCTTGTGGATGCGGTTTCTTAAATTCTTCAATTCTTATAGGGCGGTATGTTGTTTCCATATTACCATTAACAAATAATTGTGACCAGCTCTGGAAAAACCCTAAACTTGGACCCAATTTTCAAAAATGAGATTTTGGTATAGTTTGATTCTCTAGATTTTTTTCTTTCATTTGATACCAGATTTGTAGAAATCAGAAAAAAAATTCTACAAATCTGGTATCAAATGGAAGAGGAAAATCTAGAAAATCATTTGATACCAGATTTGTAGAAATCTGAATATTTATTTATTTTTTTTATTTTTTTTGCTATAGTTTGATTCTCTAGATTTTCTTCTTTCATTTGATGCCAGATTTGTAGAAATCAGAAAAAAGTCTGATTTCTATAAATCTGGTATGAAATGAAAGAGGAAAATCTAGAAAATCATTTGATACCAGATTTGTAGAAATCTTAATATTTCTTTTTTGGTATAGTTTGATTCTCTAGATTTTCCTCTTTCATTTGATACCAGATTTGTAGAAATCAGGAAAACAAATTAAAATATTCTGATTTCTACAAATCTGGTATCGAATGAAAGAGGAAAATCTAGAGAATCAAACTATACCAAAATCTCACTTTTGAAAATTGGGTCCAAGTTTAGGGTTTTGCCAGATCCAGTCACAATTGTCAGGGTATTTTTGTCAATATTATATAGCCTTTGATTTTTCATTTTACAGTTGGACAAGGGCAGCTGGGTTATTTCTCTTTGGTATAAATGATCATCTCCATTTGAACATCTGACAGCAATAGCAATAGACTGGGAGAAACCCAAGAAAAAAAATCAGCACTACCGTGGTGAATTTCAAGCCTAGTCATGGTGTGAAATTAAGAAAATTAGCTACAATCCCGGCCAAATCTCGCTGGGCCCCCCGGCCCCCTGACAATGTTGGCTCTCATTGCGCGGTCTGTTCTCCGGCTGGAGATAACAACATTGACGGGGGGAGCGGAGAGGGGGGAGCAGGGGAGCGGAGAGGGGGGAGCGGAGAGCGGGGAGCGGAGAGCGGGGAGCGGGGACAGGGGAGGGTATGTTTACAGAGCTGCCAACTCTTCCGGATTCTGCGGAAGACTTCGCGTATTTGACGGTAATTTACTTACTTAAAATATATGCAAGGAGGCCTCTCCTTTTGGTGCCAAAAGGAGAGGCCTCCTTGCATATATTTTAAGTAAGTAAATTACCGTCAAATACGCGAAGTCTTCCGCAGAATCCGGAAGAGTTGGCAGCTCTGTGTTTATTGTCACGTGTCCCAACTATTTTGGCCGGGATTGTAGTTGCCCAAGAACCACCATAAACTGAATCTGAGGTTGCCCCACGGTCAATTTGATGGCCTACAAAACCTTAAATGAAAACTATTTTCTGAATTTGAAAAAAGGTTCGGACAGACTGATTTTTACTAAATGTTACCTTGGGTTTAGAATGAATAAATAATAATAAAACAAATATTGTTAAGTTTCCTTTCTAAACCTCTCTAAAAATGGGGAAAGGTCAATTCTTGACCTTATTTGCTTAAAGGGGCAGTATCGTCACAATCTGAACAGACTTTCTACAGGGCATGGAATCGATGTCCTAGTGTAAGATTAACACAGTGACTGAAAATTACTGGCTTATTTATGCAGCAGCGACGTTAATATGACCCTATCATGTGGGGTATTATGGTAGTCACTGAGTTAACCCTCCTACAATCAGTGCAATTTTTGAAACAACCCATTCAGGCCACTCCAAGCCATTAGCTGTTGCCAGTGGCCTCCTATGGTTACCCTTCTGTGCACTGTCACACCACTGAGATTACAGGGTAAAGTGGTCTCCCATTGATACATTGCAGGCCATACTAATATGTTCAAACATTTACAGTGGCCATGGGTGGCACACAGTTGATTTTGTAAGATTACTTGGAAAGGACAGCAGGCTTGTATGTACTAAAGGTTGGTGAAGAACATATTGAAAATTTAGTGGATCAGAGTGGCCTCCATGTGTAGTAGGGTTTTAATCTAAACTAGCATTCCGATTCCATGCCTAGTTGATCGTGACGATACTGCCCCTTTAACAGAGCCACTCTTATAAGCTCTGATGTTACATTCCAATAATACTTACACCCATGATTGTATCCACGTCATCAGCACCATCGTTCCCAGCTGTCAAATTCTAAATCAAACAAGAAATAATTAAATAAAACCTTTTGAAATTCATTCCAAAATTGAAATTACAAAATCAATGAGAATCACTATTGAAACAGGGTAAATGAAATTTACAAATGGTATTTCACACTTTAGATAATGTTGGGGGGAAAAATTGAAAGAATAATCAATACATGGATGATCAATGATCAATACATGGATGATCAATTATCAATACATGTTCAAGTTGGTTTAAAGCATCGGATTTGAATTCTGATGGCCGAGTCATCAGAATGTGGGTTCAAATTGAAAATTTAGTGGATCAGAGTGGCCTCCATGTGTAGTAGGGTTAACAGAGGAAAGTTAAGTACAAATGAATTAAGAGTATTTTGAAATGGTACAAAACAAGTAATGCAGTACATACAGTATAAGAACACATAACCCTGGAAAGCTTGACAGACAAAATAACAGATAGTAACAGTTGTCATGTAATGCGGTACATACAGTATAATACCACATCACCCTGGAAAGCTTGACAGACAAAATAACAGATAATAACAGTTGTCATATGTAATGTAACCTTATTGGTCAATCTCTGCTGTTTGCTTGACAGGTAGGATAGTTCTATTTCACACTAATCAGCATATTTTAGACTTACCCCGGTTCTATTTGTCGATGACCGGGTCATCTCCAAGTCCATCGTTGGTGACATTGACTCTCTCAGATCCTTCCGTCGCTTCATGATTCGTTGCTGCAAAGTTCTTCAAAAATGGGGCGGGGGGAGGGAGACAACAGAATGATGAAAATAATGAAATTTATCAGTGATGGATATTATTAACCCTCCTACTGTTTGACCATTTGAAACCATTCAAAATTTCCACTTACCAAAATGCCCATTGGTTTTGTACACACATGGTGATACCATTTGAACAGTGTTGGTAGCAAGCTTTACTACCATTCAAATCCATTCAAATGCATAGAGGGGGTCCATTGATTCACCACTTAGAAGTATCCAAACAAGGTTTTGTATTAGCTGTACTACCATTTGGAAAGATCCAAACAAGGTTTTGTATTAGCTGACCTACCATTCAAAACCATTTGGGGGAATCAATACTGTACAGTTATTTCACCATTCAAAACCACAAAAGCGAATGGTTTCAAATGGTGGATCAACTTGTATGAAAAAGGTACCAGAAGTAGGAGGGTTAAGGCAGTATTCACTTTGGGTAAACTGTCTGTAAATTCATCTGCTGAAAAGAATAACATGAGTGTATAATCTATATGTTGTGCTCACAGCCTTATGAGGGCGCTGTACACTCCAAGCAGTGGCTGCATAGGGCTGTTGCCAGGGAAGTTACCCGGTTCGTGAATGCTACTAGATCCATTCACGCACGTGCAGTTACCAGGGAATTTTCTGCTCTAAAATTGTTTCACAGAATGGCAAAAAAATATATAAATTCAGGTAAAAAAAAACACCTCATACTTCAAGATAAATCCATCAAGGTGTTCCCGAAACATAGGAGGAGGTGTGATATTTGGAAGGTGGTGGGATGGGATGGGATGCAACAGGAAGCATTTCTAGTTTATAAAAGAATTTGTTTTTATTTAATCATTCAAGCCAGCTGGTACACATTTGTATGTATATATACCATAAAATGACAACAAAGTCTGAGCTGAAGCATATTTCACCACAAGAGGGCTTCAACATGCACAAAGTGGATGAAACTGCTTCCACTCCGGTTCTCCCACATATGCACATAGTCAATACTTACGAGTTGGACATCTTTAATGATTCTATGTCTCAATGACTACTGTCGGGTCTTTCCATCATCACTCCTAGTTTCAAGAGTGATTCCTGATTTAGAAGGAAAATGGGAGATTTTATGATGGTGAGGAATGAGGTAGTATTGGGATGGTTAACCAGCCGAAATTGCACTAATGGTTTATAAAGTTGCTGACCGCCTAACTGAAACCAATATTTAACCCTCCTACTTCTGGTACCTTTTTCATACAAGTTGATGCACCATTTGAAACCATTCGCTTTTGTGGTTTTGAATGGTGAAATAACTGTGTACAGTATTGATTCCCCCAAATGGTTTTGAATGGTAGGTCAGCTAATACAAAACCTTGTTTGGATCTTTCCAAATGGTAGTACAGCTAATACAAAACCTTGTTTGGATACTTCTAAGTGGTGAATCAATGGACCCTCTATGCATTTGAATGGATTTGTATGGTAGTAAAGCTTGCTACCAACACTGTTCAAATGGTATCACCATGTGTGTACAAAACCAATGGGAATTTTTGAAAGTTGAAATTTTGAATGGTTTCAAATGGTCTATCAGTAGGAGGGTTAACAAGAACAACCAACAATTTTGGAAGAATTTGACACCCATTTTGTTGTGCTAGACTTTTTTTTTTTTTTACAGCAATGGTTATTAAACAACCATTAGGGAAGTTTATTGATGCATTTTGATTGAAAATTGATACACATTGTGCCATTTGCTGACTGTCTAGTTTGCATGGCCATCAGATGCCTACTTTCGGCAAACAGGTTAACTGACTGTGAACGATTTGGTTATTAAAACAGTTAGTGAATTAACCAGTTATTCTTGAATGCAGATGATTGATGATCATCACTATAAAGTATAAAGCTGCATAACGATGACCACCATCAACTACATGTCAAAATATCTCAAGGAAGCTTAGCAGTCCACAATGATGAGGCCAAGTGGAGCATTCTGGAAAATAAACCATTTATATATTTAAGATTACATGTACATGTATGCTCAGGTTTTTATCATGTGGTAGAGACCAAGATAAGCTTGGGCGATAAACACGATAATATCGAATATCGCGATACTTTTTTTTATTTGATTACGATATCGAGAACCTTTTTAAGTTATCGGCATATCGGCAAATCGCGATTAAAATATATATCGCGATAAAAAATAAATCGACATTGTGAGTCAAGTCAGAAATTCCATGGAAACAAAATTAGAAGTATTTTCAGCTTTTGGAAATGAGAAACAAAAGCGAACTACTTCAGAAGTACATACACGCTCTGCAAATGAATTTGCGATTTATTGTGACACTTGTACAGGGGTACATACCTGTGGTTATCGGCTCTAAAGCAATCATGCATGAATGAAAAAAGAATTGCGATATTATCGAAAATCGCGATATATGTTTGCCGATATATCGTGGATGAAACAAAAATTGATATCGCCCAAGCTAAGACCAAGAGTCAATCTTTTATTACCTTCATACATTTGCCCTCCTAATTTAGTTATTTTAATTAAATTTAGTTATTTTTAGGCAAAACAATGAAACCGATTTTTTTCAACCAACGATATATTTTCAAACATATAGTATCACAATTATTTTTTCATTTTTATGCATGATTGCTTTCGAGCCAATAACCACAGGTATGTTCCCCTGAATACAGGTCAACTCGTACGCGTGCCAACTCGTACACACCAACTCGTACGCGCACCAACTCGTACGCGCACCAACTCGTACGCGCACCAACGCACACCAACTCGTACGCACACTAACTCGTACGCGTGATTTACCAACGGGAGTGTGATACGAAGTAATGTGTTGTGTTATTGAAATTATCCTACATAGTTTTGTTTTATGTGGCGTATAGACAGGTTAATCCAAGTAGGATCGTTGTGTTATTGAAGTGTAACTAGTTTAAAAGCTGGAAGTAATAATTGAAGTGTTTCCGTAAAGCTTGAATTAATAATTTTGCTTTGAAGCAATGTGAATTAAAAAAGTTTAAAAAAAAAATCAATTTAATTGTTTGGCTGTTTATTTATTTCACGTAAGGACCGTTGTGTTTCGAAGGACTTTTTTTTTTTTAGATATAAATAAATATATAAGGACCGATTGTTTTTTTGTTCGACGTGACATAATAATCTCTTTTGGAAATGTGTGGCCCTGAGAAGGGCCGGTTTGTTCTTGTTTTCGTCGCCAACAGCCCGGAAGTCTTGAGGGACCCCGCTTGGTAATCACCCCACAGCTTGAAAACTCTGCCTTGTACTTGTCTTGTGCTTCGCCTCTGGTTTCTGCACATTTTCGATTCCTTCACCAGCGTCATCTGCAGGTTGATGAGCTTTGCCTCGTTGTACAGGGACTAGTTATCGATAGACGGCGTCTTCAAAAACATGCCCGCTCAAGATCAATGCACTCAACTGCGTACGAGTTGGTTTGCGTACGAGTTGGTGTGTGTACGGGTTGGTGCGTGTACGAGTTGGTGCGTGTACGAGTTGACCAATATGCGCACGAGTTGGTCCGTGTACGAGTTGGCGTGCGTACGAGTTGACCTGCTTCGGTTCCCCTCAGCATCACAATAAATCGTCAGCACTTTGCTGAGACACACATGCAATTACATTGTTCGTGCATGCATTGAGCGTAATCTTGGGATTTGCGCAATGTGCAGATTTCCAGCCTCGTTTTCGCCGACCTAGATTGCACGCTCAATCTTGAGACTGTCCCCGACTTTTAACCTGAGAAAATTATGGACTTCGGCACGGCGACTACTAATACAGTGTACTATTACTATTAGTAATAGTACACTGCAGCCAGAATGAGTTATTGATGTACAAACCAGGCAACTTTTTAAAATAATGTTCTGTGAATTAATTAATACACTGCCTGATTTTGGGAGTTCTAATGTACAACTTTGATTGAAACACCTTACATTTAAAAGTGAGTGAACTGGTTTGTACGCAACCATCAATAACTCATTCTGGCTGCAGTGCAGTGTACATGTACAAGTTGCCGTGCCGAAGTCCATAATTTTCACGGGTTAAAAGTCAGGGACAATCTCAAGATACAGCGCGCAATGTAGGTAAGAAAAAACGAGGCTGGAAACCTGAGTGCAGATTGCACAAATCCCAAGAGTTATACTATTACTGCCAGGCCTAGGCCTAGGGCTAACTGTTGTTTTAGGCCTAGGCCTACTATAGTACTACTACTACTAGTACTACTGAATGAGAAAAAGTGGCAGTCGGATATGACATTCTACCCAAGCTTAATAATAATATGCATTTTTTCATGGTAAAAAGTCTTTTATAAATTCAAACAAAATATTTATATCACTTTAACGCTTCCTCTAACTAACATGTTGTTGTCAGCTATTTCTAACAACGACAACGTTACTAGTTGACGTTGTTGTCGTAACGTTAGCAACGTTAACATTAACTAGTAAAAAAGTCGTCATTGATGCCTGCAAATAAATAACGCTAAATCGTTAATCGATCAGTATGGCCCCGCTAAAGTGCGGTAAATGTAGCCTAACGTTATGTACTCACCTTCAAAATATAGAAATACAATAAATTAATTTGATCCACACATCATTACATTAAATAACGGACACTCTGTAGTGATGCGGTTTACCGCTTTTACGGAGTAAACAATCCAGATCCAGATCCAGATCCAGAACGGACTCCAAAATATGTATGTTTTTCATGTAAAATAAACAACTAAATACCATCGAATAAAAGCAGGTGATTGGTATGGTATAGTTGATGTTATAATTGCGTAGCGCGCCAGAAAATGTTCAAAATTAGCAGAAACATAGAGGGCGCTAGATTATCTAAAATCCATCGGCTTAAGATAGGTGGTAGACACACCAGCAGAGGGCGCTAATCAGAAAAAACAAAACATGATGGGTGCACCGCCCACAGATCAGTGGCACCGCCCACTCTCCGAGGATAACCACGGAGGTCAGAGATCAGTTGATGCACCCCACTAAATAGTCACAAATTCATGCGCTGAGGTGTTTATCATAATTTGTATGCCCTCAAATCTTTCTGAAAAACAATGATCTGAGGCTTTAAGGGATTGTGAAAAATCATTGGCCCAATATCATGGCCTGGGGGTCCTTGACTTCCAACTTTGAGTATTTTGCAGCCCAGAAAAAAGCGGTCCTGATTTGATTTCAAACGACAATCCACATTTTTTTCAATTTAATTGAGAATAAAAGGTAAGCCATCAATCAATATTTTGTCTTTTGTTTTAAAAAGTTTAAGATTTCTGAGTTTTTTAAAATTATTCTTGAATATTTTGTATTTAGCATTGGTTGGGAGTATGTTTAGTGGGGTGCACCCTCTTATGGTGGATACTGGTCATTCCTCTATGATAGATTCAGACACAAAAATAGTTTAATACTAATTGGGGTTGGACTTAATATGGTTGGTAGACCTAAATACTTTGTACATGTATCTTTATGGCAACTTTACACATTTATTTTTACGCTCGTTGACTGAAACATGAAACGGAAACGTAAAACATCAGCCTTTCATATTGTGTTTGATTGTTTATTAATTAATTGATTTAATTTCACCAACCTATGTTTATTAATTATCAAAAGTACACAGAAACTCAAAAATAGGCTCAGATTGGCACGGATTTGATCTGACCCCCTTTGGTTTTTCAACAACAAAAAATCCTGCAATTAGTTTGTTTTTAAGCTGTTTTGAAAACACATACATAATTATATTTACTGGTCTAAATGACGGCGATGATAATTATTGAGTGGAGGGGGCATTGCTACTACCGTTCCCAATATTTTACTTTGTTATTGGTAATGTAAGGCAGGCCTTTATCTGTCACATCTACACTGGTTACTTAATGTCATGTTGTTCATTCTGATTACACTTTAGACATTAAAAGTGTTCATGTGTTTATCTACATTTAAAAAAACACACACATAAAACAACACAGAATCTGGTATGTTAAAAACTGCACCAGCTATAGTGATGTTAATTAAATTGGGCAACTCGCTCATAATAAATACCTTGGTAGAATAGGATTAACACCAGTGGTGTTTATATTGGGCAACTCGCTCATAATTTAACACCGTGGCAGAATAGGATTGACACCAGTGGTGTTAATTATATTGGGGAACTTGCTCATAATAAACACCGTGACAGAATAGGGTTAACCCCAGTGGGCAACTCGCTCATAATAAACACCGTGGCAGAATAGCATTGACACCAGTGGTGTTAATTTTATTGGGGAACTTGCTCATAATAAACACCGTGGCAGAATAGGGTTAACACCAGTGGGCATCTCACTCATAATTTAACACCGTGGCAGAATAGGATTGACACCAATGGTGTTAATTATATTGGGCAACTTGCTCATAATAAACACCATGGCAGAATAGCATTGACACCAGTGGTGTTAATTATATTGGGCAACTTGCTCATAATAAACACCGTGCCAGAATAGGTTAACACCAGTGGGCAACTCGCTCATAATTTAACACCGTGGGAGAATAGGATTGACACCAGTGGTGTTAATTATATTGGGCAACTCGCTCATAATAAACACCGTGGCAGAATAGGGTTAGCACCAGTGGGCAACTCGCTCATAATTTAACACCGTGGCAGAATAGGATTGACACCAGTGGTGTTAATTATATTGGGCAACTCGCTCATAATAAAACACCGTGGCAGAATAGGATTGACACCAGTGGTGTTAATTATATTGGACAACTCGCTCATAATAAACACCGTGGCAGAATAGGATTGACACCAGTGGTGTTAATTATATTGGGCAGCTTGCTCATAATAAAACACCGGGCAGAATAGCATTGACACCAGTGGTGTTAATTATATTGGGCAAATTGCTCATAATAAACACCGTGGCAGAATATGATTGACACCAGTGGTGTTAATTATATTGGGCAACTCGCTCATAATAAACACCGTGGCAGAATAGGATTGACACCAGTGGTGTTAATTATATTGGACAACTCGCTCATAATAAACACCGTGGCAGAATAGCATTGACACCAGTGGTGTTTATTATATTGTGAAACTCGCTCATAATAAAACACCGGGCAGAATAGCATTGACACCAGTGGTGTTTATTATATTGTGAAACTCGCTCATAATAAAACACCGGGCAGAATAGCATTGACACCAGTGGTGTTTATTATATTGGTCAACTCGCTCATAATAAAACACCGGGCAGAATAGCATTGACACCAGTGGTGTTTATTATATTGGTCAACTCGCTCATAATAAAACACCGGGCAGAATAGCATTGACACCAGTGGTGTTAATTATATTGGGCAGCTTGCTCATAATAAACACCGTGGCAGAATAGGATTGACACAACTGGCGTGTTTTTAACAATCCTTTTTTGGCAGGGTAACTGATCTTGTATACACTGTAAAAATTGTGTTTGGAATTTAAACACCTACAAAATAAATGCATTTAGGAATGCGTTTAAATGCTAAACAGCCATCCTCTGTACATGTCACACAACTAAACGTGTTTAGCTTTTTGACACCTGTTCCTATGGTTTTTGGCGTTCAAATACATCACAGAAAAACATCTAAACATGTTTTAGGCTAAACATGTGAAAAAGTGGGTACAATGAAATGTTCAGAAATGTGTTTAAAATTCTAAACACCATTTTTACAGTGTACTGCTCTATGAGTTGTTCCATTATGACATTTCTTGATTACAATTTTCTTTTAACCTTTCCAGAGAGATCACCAACAAATTTCTTAATGCAAACACTTGGTATTCTGAGATATCTTGTTCACTGCATAAGCTTTGTTTTATTGCATATATCAGTATAATTGTCTTCAACATTTATTACAATTACTCATTTTTCATGCTTATTTTGCAATCATAATTAAGAAGTATTATAATAGTGCAAGACAGGCCCGTAACCGTAGGGGAGGGGGTGTGCGAAGAGGGCGTGCACACCCCACCTCCTCCAAATACTACCGAGGTCCACCTTTTCGAAAACAATGTTTTTTTCTTATCACTTGTTGATGAGCAGTTCATAAAAGATGGTGATTACACCACGTTCTGCTGTCCGTATGTTAGAGCTGCTCAACCCTCATCAGAAATTCAGAGAACGGGCCTAACAGAGATACATGCCCATGGATGGCTAAATACACAGTTAAAGCGTAATTAATACATAATAATGATATTAATGATTACACAAATCTTCTAAGGTGCACTTCATCTGGAAACAATCAAGGCGGGTCTAGATCTAAGGCAAAATAATACATTAATCTCGGGTTTATATGCTTTTGTGTAAATGTAGACATGCAGAGATTCTCGTTGCTTAAACAAAGTACGGTATAGTTTTGATTTAATGTCTTTATGTGCGTTCATTTCTACACTCACTGGCCAAAAGTATTGCAATATGAATTTGTACGAGACATTGCCTAGACGGATGGCCGCAATTATCAGGTCACGTGGTTACCCGACAAAGTATTGAAGGACTTTGTTTCCGAGCAAGAACAGTAAAAAAGAACATTGACTTCAAAACACAGGCACTTTCAAGAAGTCTTAAGTAGTGTAAATAAAATAAAATAAATTATTGTAACACAGTTCTCCAAACTGAAATTTGGTGTGAATTTCAATGTTGCAATACTTATGTCCAGTGAGAGTAGTAAGAAGGAAACTAACTTACGTAAAAAAATCAGCTCATTTTCTAATAAAAACTGCATTGCCTTCATAATAGTTTACAAAAAGAGCGCACTTTGTTAACTAAATTTGTTAGATTATTTGTGTCATAATAATTTCCACACCTGCTATACATTGGTATCATATTAAGAATTGATTTTATTTTGCCTTTACTATTGAGGGGTTCCAAATGTTCCTACTAAAAACTAATAGCTCTATTTGCATGGCTATAATTATAAGATATAAGGCTTTGCATTGTGGAGTATTGATAAAGTTTCGGTTTGCGGTAACACCATGTGTTTATCTCAACTATCTCTACCTTGCAAAAACGGAGGTGTTAAAATAACACTAGTAGTGTCAACTTTATTCTTCCATGGTGTTTATATTGTGCGAGTTGCCTAATATAAACACCAATGGTGTAGTTTTTAACACCACAGTTTTTGCAGTGTAAGTGAGGTACAGGTTCTGAAAGAACCTAATCGCACAACTCGTATCTCAACTGTCGCTAAGTGAGAATGCGGTTCGGGGAGAAACATGGCGTCTTCGATTAATGTGCTCTAATCATCGTCAGAACGATATGCATGAATAGCCTATACATTAAATATATCTTCTTTTTTTTCAAGTTACTGGAATGAACATTTAGTGGAAATGTGATGCTAACTGGATTATAGCTAATGTTCTTTTAGAAAGGAAAACAAATATTTTGAAATGAGCTACGTTTATAACAAAATATTGGTTAGAAGTTTGGTTTAATAAATAAGTGCAGAAATGGCTTTATGACTGGACCAGTCATACATTCATTTTGGGACATGCTCAGTTTCACGAGTAATTTGTGAACGATACACTTGTATCATATTTGTTTTTCCTTCCCACAAGTAAATTAGTAACGTTCCAAGAAAAATTAGAACATTCCGGTAAAATAGCAAAAAGCAAGGGAAATAACGTCTTTAAAGCAAAATGTTATAAGAATGTCAAACACATCTAAAGTCATAGACTTCTTAAATCTGTATATATTCGTCCTGGATTATTTCATTACATTTTGCCCAGCTTATTTGAATTTGCCTATAAATACTGAAACTTCTTCGTGTTGTAAAAGCTTCGATTTCCCTTCGATCAACTCCAAATATTTATATTAGATTCAGTTAGGGCATAATTGGCATATTAACAATCCCACCAAGTATTTTGAGGGTATGATTGAGTTAAGCTTCCGTGCTTCTCTGATTGGTCGCATTTTAAATTTGGTATTTTTGCTATGATTTTTGTTGATTTCTGTTATTGTTTTCCGGTTTTCTAATTTTCGTACAACAGGAAACCAGTAAATGAAATGCGATGGTAATCGCCACTATACACATCACCCGATGCAGTTACGTACACACGATCTCCCTGCTGCAGCAAAACAACCGCACTGTTGCTCACTTGTTTATTATTCCCAGCCTCGTCTGCATATCCACTAACAATGTATTGATCATTCTTCATCAAATGAACAAACAAGCTAGATGAAGTTCTGCTTTTACAGAATGAAAACATAAATACGTATGTCCCAGAGACATTACACGTGAACGTGCCGGTGGACAGGTCAAAGTCTGTCCCTTCCTCTATAAATATTGTATCTTCAAATGGAAAAGGTACAGAGATGGATGAAGAGCTGTAGGCGGTGTTTCTCACCGCAGTGAATGCAGGACGTCTTGTACGTATTCCCGATTCCCCATTTCGTCCCTGCAGCCCAGCTGGTCCGGGGACCCCCCTCTCTCCCTTCAAACCAGCCAGCCCAGGCAATCCTCGAGGTCCTTGTTTCCCTGGCTGACCGACACCTTGCTCTCCTTTCGGGCCACGTTCTCCTGTAGCACCTGGTTCACCCATCAATCCGTCTGATCCCATGTCTCCCTTCACCCCAGGTACGCCAACACCAGGAGACCCCGCATCTCCCTTGGGTCCGATGGGTCCGTAGGGTCCATGGTTTCCGGGTATCCCAGGTGTTCCTGGCATTCCAGCGGGAATGGAGCAACATGAACGACAAGACACTTCCTGTTCCGGTTGTGCTGTAGCCAACACCACCTTTACGTACATCAGAGCCAAAACCAGGATAGTAGTAATTGTCACCTGCATCTAAATAAGAATTATAAAATCAACGATTTCATAAACATTAAACAAAATATGAAAAAGATGTTGTATACACGAAACAATGTTAGATTCGGATGCACTGACACTGAATTCGGTTGGTCTGATTTCAGAAAATATATTAAATGAATTACTACTTTTTCCCGCCAAGAAATATGAACAGTTGATACGGTACATAAGTATGGATGTACACTCACTGGCCAAAAGTATTGCAACATGAATTTGTACGAGACATTGCTGAGACGGATGGCCGCAATTATCAGGTCACGTGGTTACCCGACAAAGTATTGAAGGACTTTGTTTCCGAGCAAGAACAGTAAAAAAGAACATTGACTTCAAAACACAGGCACTTTCAAGAAGTCTTAAGTAGTGTAAATAAAATAAAATAAATTATTGTAACACAGTTCTCCAAACTGAACTTTGGTGTGAATTTCAATATTGCAATACTTATGGCCAGTGAGTGTTCATACATACTTTACATTAAACCAATGTTAATTATTAAATGGTAATTGCACCTTTGATATAATTTGATCTATTATAAAAGTTTCCATATTTTCCGTCAGCGACTGACCGATCAGATTTCATCGATTTCGCAAAGCAGAGAAACTCTTCATTTTATTTTGAAAGTCTGGTTCATCTGCGTACTGGAATTCTTTAGAACAGTAAGTTCGCACAAAAGCCGAATGTGAACCAAAACAAAAAACATATAATTCAACATTTTGTGAATTACCTATAGACTTATATTAAGTGGAGAAATTGGTCTGGAAAAAATGTCTTCAAAATTAAAAAAAATTATATTTCTTACCAAGGGCGGAGGGGGGAGGGGGTGTGTGAGAATGTTTGAAGGGGGATAGGCCGTGGGAAAAACACGAAAAATTACCAAACGGGGTTGGGATAGGCGTGAAAAATCCCCTCCCCACAAAAATATAATAATAACCATCTTAGGCACAAAATCCACAAGCCTGCTTCGATGTTTTATTTTGTGGTTTTATTTGCTGACTGAGGCTCCTAATGCCGACTGAGAACAAATATTGGGGGTGTCACATACTCCCACACCCCTTTCATCAGAAAATTGCTATTGACTTGATGAAGTGACAAACAAATGCCTTACATTTCTTAAATTAATCGTGACTAGAAACATGGTTTTACTGTAAATATGTGTGATTTTTATAATGGGTTCATAAATTAACATTTACACGTTTATAATGCATGCTCACGAAATTGACAAACCTATTACATTTTTCAACTATATAAGCAATACCACTGGGATCCAAACCTTATGATATTATGTTGACAAACATAAGCCTATTTGATTAGTTTCGTATGCTATGTCCAAATTTGAATTTCAAATAGTTAGTTCTTAGAAAGCACTAACCTTGGTATTTCGTTCTTGGTTGTATCCTCAATCAGTCACGGTGTATAGAAGTTATGAGCTGTGCGGCAGGTAGCTACGCCTTTTATCTTCTCTTAAATGTCGATAACAGTGACCCAAAAGTGTTCGGCCTAGATTGTGATTTACCATCACGCGATGTCAATCACACATCACGTGATGATTATCACCGACCTAGTGGCAGTGACTACTTTTTTTATTGGTGGCTTAGGATATATGCAACTAAAAGCATTGTAATATACCACTGCATGTTTTTATTTATTTATTTATTTTAAATGGTGATGTTTAATATGGGCATGCGCAGATTCACATAGTATACCTGTAGCCAAGAGTATAGTTGGTGGATTAGCATTTATGTGTATGCTTCATATGGGCATGCACAGATTTAGATTCACACAGTATGCCTGTAGCAAAGAGTTGGTGGATGTATGCATGTTTGATATGGGCATGCACAGATTAGATTCACACAGTATGCCTGTAGCAAAGAGTTGGTGGATGTATGCATATGTTTGATATGGGCATGCACAGATTAGATTCACACAGTATGCCTGTAGCCAAGAGTTGGTGGATGTATGCATAATTATGTTTGATAGGGGCATGCACAGATTAGATTCACACAGTACGCCTGTAGCCAAGAGTTGGTGGATGTATGCGTATGTTTGATAGGGGGCATGCACAGATTAGATTCACATAGTATGCCTGTAGCCAAGAATAGTTTTACTAAGTAAGCCCCTTATGCCTAGGCCTATGTACGGATTCGATAAACAAGTGCGGATCTAGGGGGTAAATGGGCAAATGGCTCTGTAACGCGCACCTGAAATGCTGAGACGTACCTAAGTAATAAAAGGGTAGTTTGCCAAAACCAATCCAAGGACAAGGTAAGAAAAGAAAGAAAATCAAACTGACAATCAGATTAACTTCAAACAAATTTAATTAATAATTCAAAATGGACAAACTATAATATTAAACCCGTAATGTAGTTAATGAGGAATTTGGGGATATAGATATATACAAAATAAAGTAAGGAAGAGTGACAACTAGGTTATGAATTAATTATCAGTATGGTGTCTTTCAATTCACAATATTATCTTTGTTTTATACAAGGCTGATTTTACATATATGAATATGCTTTTATGAGTTCTCTCAGCTGGACTTCTTTAAAATTCACAGTGGTTTTATTTTAAACAAAATATTTCACATTTCAACAGTTTTTGAATAGGTTTCAGCACCCAGACAAATTGATCAGATTTGTCTGCAAATGTAAAACCTAAAACATAGTTTACGTTTAACTTTACTATACCGCTTTTGTGTTTTATCTAGGCCTTTGTTGCTTCTTGCACGTGACCTCTCAAATCGGGCTTCTCATATCTCACTTCCTGACCCTGTATATCAATACGGAATTAATACTTACGCTGGTCAGTCATTCAAAAAAAACCTGATGGGCCCACCACAATGTTCCAAGTTGAACAGCTCTCGTCTAGTTCCCTTTAGCCTTCCGTTGTATCCCGTGTCAAAGATCTGGAGTAGCTAATTGTATTTCTCCACTGCGCGTCGTCTGTGCTCAACTGGTGGCCTCTCTACTCTCTGGCATGGATGTATGACATCTATTGTCTAACGGGATCAGAGGAACTTATCATGGTGGTGGTTATCATACGCCCTCACTTGATTCGTCGTCAAGCCCAGCATATGAGCCATCTGGAAAATTTGTACAATTTCAAACTTGATTCACTTATACTCAAAATTATTCAAAACATTTTCTCTAACAGCGGCCATTTTTAAAATTCAAATAAACAACATGGCTATCGGTGATGTCACTTATATTGTATTACATAACATGAATATTCTGCTCCTTATTCTTAAACGAAAACATGACTAGTTTATGCTAGAAACCCTTTGTTATTTTTATACGGAGTGCCATGGTCGAGCGGTTTAGTGCATCGGATTTGTGTTCTGATGACTGAGTCGGTAGAATGTGGGTTCGAATCCCAACCGCGACCATGGTGCTTGTGTCCTTGAACAAGCCACTTTACCATAATTGCTTCTCTCCACCCAGGAGTACATGGGTACCTGTGAGGGCAGAGTTTGTTGTTGTGTTTGATTAGCCCACAGGGGCGGATCCAGGATTTTAAGAATGGGGGCGCAAACTTTGAGGGCTAATTTCAAAGTTGAAAAATGCGAGTGCATAGCGCGAGGCCCTATACAAGGAAGTTTTTTTTTTTGACTCGGCAAAAATAAGGGGGGGCGCGCGCCCGTTGCGCACCCCCCTAAATCTGCCACTGGCCCATCTGCGCCGAAATGGCAGCAATTAAGCTGTATATTCCCCAGGGAGCTGAGATGGTTTCAGGAATGATTTATGCGCCTGATGAGCAGGGGTAATGTAAATCGCTGTGATACCTCGTGTAAGAGCGCTTTAAAATGCCTCCATTATTATTTTTCAAGCAGGTCTCTAAAACAACAATCATGCTTTCTATAATTTGATATAAGATTTGAGTGCCATGGTCGAGCGGCGACCGTGGTGCTTGTGTCCTTGAGCAAGCCACTTTACCATAATTGCTTCTCTCTACCCAGGGGTAAATGGGTACCTGTGAGGGCAGAGTTGGTTGTTGTGTTTAATTAGCCCTATATGCGCTGTAAATGGCAGCAATTGAGCTATATACTCCCCAGGGAGCTGAGATGGTTTCAGGAATGATTTATGAGCCTGATGAGCAGGGATAGTAATATAATACAATGCGCCTTGAGCACCAGTTTGGTGGATACGTGCGCAATATAAGTCCACATTATTATTATTATTGAGGTTTTGCATGGTGGAATATCGATATTGTTTCGGTTTGCTTGCACTAACACCATGTGTTTATCTCAACTAATGCGAAGCTGAGGTACAGGTTCTGAAAAGAACCTTATCGCACAACTCGTATCTCTACTGTCGCTAAGTGAGAATGGAGTTCAGGGAGAACCATGGGGACTTCACGGGTTACTCTCCGGGCAATTATTTGGGTAGAATGTCGTATCTGGCCGCCACTATTTTTCATTAAATATAACCAATAATGTAATCTTACCTACCTGGTAAGGTGGAGAACATATGGATGATGATGGACATATACTTCAAATTATTCCAGGATATTTATTTCATGAAAAATTAGGCATTTTTGGTATACGATGACTTCCTCAGTCATGTCAGTCTGATCTTGTAAACTCCACAATTAGTGACCAACACAGTCATTGTACATGCGTAGTGGCAACTATAATAGGATCCTTCTATTTTCTGAAGGGGAGGATTTTTTAGAAGGGAAATCAAGTCCGAAAACCATCATAAAAGTGGATTTTAAAGATAGTTTTCGCTTTCTGTACCACCAAAAATCGATAGAATTATTTTTTAACTGGTTAGTGGTTGCAAACAAATTCCAAAAAAGCCCTTAAAAAGTGGCGGCCGGATACGACATTCTTTCCAATTATTTCTCAACTATCGCTAAGTGAGAAATATGGTTCAGGGAGTTGCACGATATTGCTTCTCTCTTGAACCACAATCTCACTTTAGCGACAGTCGAGATACGAGTTGGGCGACAAGGTTCTTTTTAGAACCTCAGCTCCGCGATAGTTTAGATAAACACATGTGTTACCGCAAACCGAAATGATTTCTATAACTTGCAAAACTCAAGTAACAGTGGTACATATTGGTAGTCTGTCCATTATATAAACTGACCTCAGACATAGTCTTTACATTATCAACCAAAAATGATTATAAAATCTCACTAAATAATCTGTTATCAAATGTAATTATATATCATGAAATAGTAATACTCACGGTTTTTCAGGGCTGAACTTGACCTAAAATCTTATTAGAAATGTAGGCAAAGCATCGCTAAATTTTACATTATCGAAGCAGCTGCATACCGATTCAAGCAGTCGGAATGTTGTTTAGTTTCAAGCCCCACTGCAGACGCACCTAAACTCTAGCCAATCATACGCTCAGAATACAATACGTCACAACATAACAATGAAAACTCACTTTCACCATCATGGCTCTTTAAACTAGGATAAAAATTTGCATGAACACGTAATCATTTAGCCTACATGTATATAACATCTTTATTCATGAACATATAGACTTGTTACCAGTCTTGGTAAAGGATTATTTACAAGAGGACATAACAGTTAATACAGGCTCGAACAAACATTTTTCCAAAGCCACCACCCCAAAACATTTATATACATAAATATTTAAACACTTATCGTCGGTTATGTTGGGAAATTAACATGTTTCTCACATATAGCTTGATGAAATTCTCCGCGTCGGGTTATAAATAATTTATGGAGAGACTGTGAATCCATGAAAAAGCTTGCACTTTGAACATGTTGAATTAATTGGTAATTAACAATGATAAACGAGAGCGGTCACTCATTGGTTCAATGAGTTCATCTGTTCTTGCGAAGTAGAGTTAATGTACTATTCGAGACCAGCATCCTTTAAAGGCCTCCCTATCATTTGCCATTACATCCACGGGCAGAGATCCAAGATTTTAAGAAACACATGTTTGCATTCTCCCACGAACCTGAAGTCAACGACAAATTTAATTATTTTTTTATTATATCCAAACAGACATGTGACTCTCACAATCCATTTCCTTGATCCTTGTGATTGGTTCGTTCTTGGGAGGTGGAGCTAAACGTACATGTCTTATACACATGTAGGTTTACAGTGTACAGATATTGGCACTTGATCAAATGGAGCATCGTCAACAGAAAGTAAATTCAAGTTTGTTTTTCCGATTTGTTTTTATAACCTCGAACTTTTGACACTATTACGGAAACTAATTCTCTGTTAGTTCAGTGATAACATTTTATTCTTCCCCAAAGTCTCAAATTAATGACAAAACCGACATTTTCATCCTCAGAGACAAGAAAGTAGAAGCACAGATTTCTCTTGGTTCAAACCTTCATTTGTGCAATATTTAAAGGGAATGTACAACATTGGAAAAACTGCTTCTACGAGTATGTTTACTCTATCTGAATGAAGATATGCATTAAACAACAAATTGAGAAAGTTTCAAACTATTGTCCAATGAAGGTTTAATGGTAGCACTATGAAAATCCTCTAATGAGTTATATAAATTGTAGTGGTTCTGAGAAGAACCGGTGGTTTACAACTGAACGTTGCGTACAGTATGCTCTGATTGTCTTCAGAAGAATGATAGACTCTTGGGGAGGCTAGAACTGCTTTTGTGATCGTATGAGGGGATACAGAGATGCAGGACGATTAGCTTGGTGAAACACGAAGGTGGGAAACTTGAGGCTGAATCCTGGAGAAAGTGTGCGTAGTCGTTTTCACTTCAAGACGATCAGAGAATACTGATCGAAACGTCGAGATGTCAACCACTATATGAACCACTAATGAACCACTTTTTTTTACAACATTAGAGAATTTACATGGTGCTAATGCAAATCATGCATAGGCTATGTTTCAGCTATGCAAAGCTAATTCAGTCCTGATAATTACATTGTTTCGTTGTGCAATTTTTGTCTCATGAAGTCACCCGGATAATTCAGTCAAGAAATTATTTCATTAAAAGAAAGGTTCAGCATTGGTAATCATAATTCTCAAATTAACAAATTATTATCTAAAAACTCACTTAGTGTAAAGTCGGTACAAGTATCAATCATCCTGAGAAAATTGCCATTCCGAATTTTTTCATTCATGCTCATGTGGGAATTTTGTCTTTTGAAGTCGAAAATTCATTTGGGAAATAATTGTAAAACTAATTTTACTAAAATAATAGCACCTCGGACGGACAGTTTTCAGGGATGTTTGATAATATCACCAACGAAAACTCTGATAATTTATAAGCCTATTCGAGATTACCAAAAATGTAGCCATCGGTCAAAGACTTCGCTATCATTTGCCATTACATCCATGGGCAGAGATCCAAGATTTTAAGAAACACATGTTTGCATTCTCCCAGGGACCAGAAATCAGCGACAAATTTAACATTGTTGACGATCCATGACATGTGACTCACAATCTATTTGCTTTCTTGTGATTGGTTCAATGAAAGCACATCTGTTTCGTTCTTTGGAGGTGGAGCTAAATGTACATGTGTAATATACATGGAACTTTACAAGAGAACAATTATTGCCACTTGATCAAATGGAGCATCGTTAACAGAAAGTAAATTCAAGCTTGTTTTTCCGATTTTGTTTTTATAACCTCGAACTTTTGACACTATTACGGAAACTAATTCTCTGTTGGTTCAGTGATAACATTTTATTATTCCCAAAGTCTCAAATTAATGACAAAACCAATACTTCCATCCTCAGAGACAAGGAAGTAGAAGCCCAGATTTCTCTTGGTTCAAACCTTCATTTATACAATGTTTAAAGGGAATATTATACAACACTGGTTATGCAGGCAAAACTGCTTCTACGAGTATGTTTACTTTATCTGAATGAAGATATGCAAATTGAGAAAGTCCTCTCATGAGCTTTAATTAGCTACCAACTACCAAAACTGATTGGACAAACTCATGCTGACGAATTTTGTTACAAGTATCTTAAGTTTTTCAAATCGTGGGAGTTTCCTATGGTTAGAACCATTTCATGTACACAACTTTATATCATAAGGCCGAGAAGAAAACAGTTGTCCTTATATGTCGGCATAATAATCATAATCATTAATAGAAACAAACATTCAGAATATCGTATGTACGAGTTTTTATCTCGTACGTACGAGTTATTATCTCGTACATACGAGTTATTATCTCGTATACGTACGACTTATTATCTCGTATGTACTTCTTAATTGGTACGATTTTTTAGGTGGCAGCAATACGCTTCCGTAGACATGTAACAAGCCTTGACCAAGGCTGTGTAGTGTGCCGCTCGTCAGATCCCGTGGGCAAAACTTTGTTCTTTAGAGGTGGAGCCATGGGTGGCAATCGGGGGAAGGGAATGTCCCTTACACCCTAAATGTTTATGGTGGAAGGGACGCTAATATATTATTTGCCTTGTGCAGTTATGCATATTATTTGTGTAAAACTTGCTACTACGTAATTATGTCAGATATCAGGCGCGTGTCCAGGGGGGGGGGGTCCAGGGGTCCGGACCCCCCTGCTCGCGCCGACCTTGAGATTTTTTAAAGGTTAACTCTAGTCCGTTCCGTGTAACACTGATCTGTTGAGCGATAGCAAGCCGTTACTGAGCTACGCAACCAGCTGATAACCCAAAGGAGTACTTTAAACGAGCCATATAGTGATACCTTTCATCGATGATGTGAACACCCAAATGGCAGATCGATTCTCTGATCAGTCAGTAGCTGTTGTGCAAGGGTTTACCTCGTTGTTACCGGCGGTCATAGCGAAGATGGAGATCAGGGACATACCAGCAGTTGTGGAAAAACTTTCTGAATACGAGCCGGATATTGATCGTCTTGAGAGCTTACACACTGAGCTCGAAATCTGGCGAGGGAAGTGGGTAGATTCTGAAAATCCACCAGATTCTCTCATTACTGCCCTTAGATGTTGTTCGAAGGACCTGCTTCCGAACCTTCATACCTTACTCCAGATCGGATGTGTGATACCAGCCACCAGCTGTGAAGCAGAACGATCGTTTTCTGCTGTTCGTCGTATTAAGAGCAGGTTAAGGTCAACGATGGGAGAGGGACGTTTGAGTGCCCTGGCGCTACTGAATACCTACCGGAGGATCCATATTGATACCGATGACGTTGTGCGACGATTCATTAAGAAGAAACCACGCAGACTTTTCTCTAAATTATACGAGTAGTGGGCTACATGTACCTAATCATGCAAGTAAGAAAACTGCACAGTTTCTTCTTAGAGGAATACACCACTAATCACCTGAAATTTGGAATATTATTCTAAATATTAGTTAATACCAATTCTTGACCCCCCGCCTTGAATCCCCTGGGCCCCCCGCTGTGCGCGTGCACCTTCGGTGCGCGCAAAAGGGCTTCGCCCTCAGCCTATAATATGTGTACACGAGCCTATGATCCATAGCCGGGGTGAGACCTTTATAAACTAAATGACATCAAATAATTTTCTTGCAATGATAAATTGAGGCTGGTGTGGCGACGATGTTAAAAGATGGTATTGGTTAGATAGGCGAGAATAATTTTGTGAGTGGGTCTAGAGGGAGACGTGGAACGGGTTTTTTAGGGTGGGGTGGGGCCGTGGGGGAGGGTTGGGGTTGAAATGAATGGTGGTAGCTGATCTGACATTAATTAAATTGCCTAAACCCACTGCAAATTTTCAGTCTCCTTTTTAATAATTAGTCAATTTTCAAACCATGTGGCTTCAAAATATTCAATGCATACATACACTATCAGGGGATGGGAGAGGCCATTTCCTGCGATCTGAGGGGTTTATTCTACCAAAAATTTTCTTGTACGCTCCGCGCCAACCGATGGTGGCGCTCCGCTTAGATAGTCTCAGGCCAGACCCCCCCCCCCCTGCTGAAAATCCTGGACACGCGCCTGGATATATGCTTAAAATGCACCAGAATGCGCCTGAGAGTACCGGGGTACCCGTGGTCTAAAACGAGTTTCCTGATGAATATTTACATAGCTACAGCAATGTGTTTACTACAAATAATATTTAGCTTCATCATACTTGACAGCGATTTCTCCGAGGGCGACATTTTCCCGCCGCAATTGTAGCTACTCATCCCTTCTGATCTGAGAAAGAATGAAATCTTTGAATCAATGATTGACAACCTAATAAGCATGGGCGGTGATCAGGGGGATTGTGTGTGTGTCCCCCCTCTCCAATATTTGTGACGGTGACGGCCAATGACAATGTCCCTCCCACATTATCATCTCCCTAAAAAGAGTTAGCGCACATATTATACACCCAAGCATAGAGTAATAAAATTCATTTTCCAAAGAGGTTAAACAAATGAGAACAGCCCGTGGCCACGACCACGAGGTCTGTATCCTGCGGAAAAGACGATGGTACACGCAGGGAAGTACCCTCTGAGCTCTCATTGGTCACTCTTTTGTGACCGCGTGAACCGCGGTGACTACTTCCTGTTTATGTGCGTTGTTATTATCATGGAGGAAGTTCTTTGAAATGATCAAAATATGATTGAAACCGACCTATTGATATACATGTAAGCATTGGTTATAAATAAACTTGCCATTTTAGCTTGTGTTCTGAAGTTCAAGTGTAGGTCATGTCAATCGCTGATCTTGAATCCGATTCCACTCGTGTACAGACGTAGACTAACTTGTAGCCAAGTCTTCCCCCAAGACTGTCCTCTCCTCGGCCGTATTTCACGGGGGTGCCAATTCGACCGACTTGCTGGCACCGCCGTCCTCTGAATCCCGTCCCTCCTCCATGTAGGCATTCACTACAGCCACGTAAACACTAAGTTGGACTGATTTCGTGTTAACTTAACAATTATTAAGAAAAAGTGATAGCGCCATCCACACGGTCGGGCCTGGAATCTACCACAGTTGTCGACATTCTGGACGCAATATCAGCAGAATTTCAAACGTAGACTCAACAATCCTACGTTTCAATTACGTTTTAATTATTTATACCAAAATTTAATAATCTAATGATAAATAATTAATGCATTTTGCACCAACGATTACTTCAATACAAGACATGACGCTCAACCGCAACAATTTTTTTGGGTCAAATTACAAGGGAAGATGTAAAAAATTTACCGCCCATCGCCTTCTGACCTGTAGCTTAGAATTTTCAGAAATAATGACAGCAACGACAGCAATTACAGTAGAGGGGCTCAATCACCCTCCTCCCTGCCTTAGACATTTTTTTACAAACCGCCCCCCCCCCCCATATGCGACAATATCGGGCTTCAGTGGTTTTAGACAGCTTCCAATCCGGAAAAATGTCATATAGGCCTATGGATAACATTTTCAGCACCTACAATCAGGGACAAATTTCTTGGGACACTGGAAACCTCCCTGACCCCGATTTCAATGTTGTGTGCTAATAGGCTAACATAGGTGTTGATCTGTGAGGAACGGGGGAGGGGCGGGGCATGTCCCCTCCATTTTTAAAATCCCCCACACACACTAAATATGTTGGGATATTTTAATTTCTGAGGAGTAGGTTACCATTTTTCTTGCAACAACAAAAATATTCATAAAGCGGTCAGAACACACCAGAGAGCATTCAGAGCGAAGAGGGCGTGCACACTCCATCCCCTCCAAATACTACTGAGGTCCACCTTTTCGAAAACAATGTTTTTTTCTAATCACGTGTCGATGAGCAGTTCATAAAAGATGGTGATTACACCACGTTCTGCTGTCCGTACTCTTACAGGGTATGTTAGAGCTGCTCAACCCTCATCATAAATTCAGAGAACGGGCCTGAAAGAGATACATGCCCATGATAACTAAATACACAGTTAAAGCGTAATTAATACATGATAATGATATTAATGATTACACAAAACTTCTAAGGTGCACTTCATCTGGAAATAATCAAGACGGGTCAAGATCTAAGGCAAAAACAAACATTAATCTCGGGTTTATGTTTTTGTGTAAATGTAGACACACTGCAAAAACTGTGGTGTTAAAAACTACACCGTTGGTGTTTATATTAGGCAACTCGCACAATATAAACACCATGAAAGAATAAAATTGACACCACTAGTGTTATTTTAACACCTCATTTTTTGCAGGGCAGAGAGTCTCGTTGCTTAAACAAAGTATAGTTTTGATTTAATGTATTTATGTGCGTTCATTTCTAGTAAGGAAACTAACTTACGTGAACAATTCAGCTCATTTTCTAATAAAAACTGCATTGCCTTCATAATATAGGTTTTCCCGGCCAATTTCGGAAAGAAATCATTCAATTTGATGCCCGGCTCATTCAATTTCGTTTGAAAATAAATGCTCAGCTACATCAGCATTCAACAGTTAAAAAGAGTCATTCAGTTTCAACACTTGAGCATTCACTCGACAAATAAGATCATTCAATTTCAAATGGTCGCTAAGTTCATTCAGTTTCGTCAAAGCCAGCAGCAACAGGCTGGTGCGCTTCTATGACTCTGAATTTGATTGCACCTATTGCGAAAATGTGGTAGATATTCAACATAAGAATGGTGATCTTGTAGTTTTGAATGCCTATAAACGAAATAGAATGAAAAGAAAGAAATCATGTGTGCACGAAAACGAAATTGAATGCAATAATATCGAAAGAGAAACCCCAGTTGGATTTAATTATCAAAATCGCGTGAATTTGAAAGCGTGTTGATGAAATTGAATGATTTTTTGTTGAAATTGGCCGGGAAAACCTATAGTTGACAGAAAGAGCGCACTTTGTTAACTAAATTTGTCAGATTATGTGTGTCATAATAACTACCACACCTGCTATACATTGGTATCATATTAAGAAATGATTTTTTGCCTTTACTATTGAGTAGTTCCAAATTTTCCTACTAAAAACTAATAGCTCTATTTGCATGGCTACATAAGATTTAAGGCTTTGCATGGTGGCACGGCTGTTTCGTTTACGTGCGTTGTGCGTAATAAAGTTCCAACAAACGCGCGTTTGTTTTTCATTACTCCAGTGGAATATCATGACGTCATGCATAAACATGTCAGCCTCTATAGTCCATAAAGTTTACATGAATGAATCATGAGTTGACCCGCTTTGAAAATGTTATGATTGTATTTGAAATAAAATGAAACATGTTTTCTCACTTATATGAAATTTTCTTTCAAATGTTGTATTTGTTGGGACTAAAAGAAATACACTTTTAAAAAAAGAACGATTTTCATTGTCTGCCTACTTAACGTTCATGTTGAAATTATACCCTTCAAATATGCTCTTTTATAACATCAGCAGAATTTTTCATTCATACTTCTACATTTCCATTAGTGAGATTAAATGTTTTTACAAGTATTTTTCCAAATATTATTCCTGGGACAAAACTTTTTACAAGTTTTTATAAGGTTTTGTTTAAGTTGAGTGTCGGTGTTTACGCGGGGTTTGAAGTCTTTGTGACGTGCACAAACACATAGGAATTTACATACAGCGCGCGTGTGCGGGATTATACGTGTAATACACGGAGGTCTAGTGTACGCGTCGCGCTCATTTGTATGTGTGCATGTGAGCGACGCGCGGTGGACATTGTGAAAAGTTATGGGAAATCACCGAGTATGTTACCTTGTTTTCCACATTCCTGTTTATCTGGAGATGAGTTTTGATTTTCATTTAAAAAAATGCTCTGACAAAGTTATGAAGAATTATGGTAATAGACTGATTATAGCTACATGAAAATGGCTAAGATGAGCAGGTGTTCAGACTTCAGAAAGGCATTTTCTATAATTATTTGGTGGGAGAACATGGGACCACAATTCTAAGCAACACCATCAAATATTCTATTATTATTATTATTTATTCCGTCAAAATACAACAATCATACAAAGAATAAATGAGAAATGAACATTGTAATTATATATAAACGTTAAACTTGACAGGGCCAAGATAAGCAGCACAATATTTTAACTATTCAGATCGCAGGAAGGCCTTTTTTCAAAAGATGTGTTTGGTTGGAGTATATGGGACGACATTTCTGATCAACATCCATCAATTATTTTATTGTCATTATTTATTTGGCCAAAAATGCAACAATCTTACAAACACTACAAGAGAAATGAATATTGTAATTTTATATGAATGTTATATAAACATAATAGGGTATACAAGTTGAACAAAGGGATTGGGTCAGGAGAGAAGGGGGTGTGTAACATAAAATAAAAAATGTTTTAACCAAGGAATAATAAATAGTAACAGTCACAAATAAAGGCAATGTAGACAACAACCAGATGGATATAGACAAAAAACAACCATTCTAAGATGGTCAAGATTGATAAAAGTGAATTTATTATGTTGAGACTCGAAAACTTATTAATTGAATCTTAAAATGGAACATGAAAGCTGATGACGAAGTTAATCATTTGAAGTGATTATAAAAGTAATAACTGTAAATTTATATGCAATATGATTAATAATTGTGTATATATTGCATAAATCAAAACAATGTGACATCCATATAAATCAAAATATAATATAGGTAAATGTATACTTGCGCGAGGAAATTAAGGCACTGACAATCAGTCACGCCTAACTGGTATAAACATGAGAGGGTAGACAACTACCAAGTTTGTGAACAGTTCAACAAACAGGCACAACCAGGACGAGCAAAGAAATTGAAAATAAAATCTCCAAAAGTCCTAGAATACTGCATGTTCAACTTAAAAAATGTGGTGGTTGTCTGGGCATCGTGTCTTCCACTTGGAAAAGTGCATCAACTATCTGCCCATGTATGCCCGAAGAAAACATCTCCAGACAGACCTATATGTAGGCCTAGTACAACTTTTGATGAAGCAAGTCTAGTGACAACATCTTGAAAGCTGCCAACTTTCTCAAAAAGCAGTAACCTGGAGATCCAATTCCAGTTGCCATTGAACAAGCTATACAGAGCCTGAAACACAAGAAAAATATTTTTTTAAATAAGTTTTGCACTTATCATTTAAAAAGACCTTTTACAATGTATATAATTTATAAATAATGTACAAAGGCCTTTATGTAACAAACAAAATTGAAATGACGACAATGAGAATGGACAAGTTGCCTTGAACTATCATAGGAGAATAACAACAGAGGACATGAAGGACAAATGGAGGAAATACAAATAAATTGAAAAATCAGAAATCGTCTGATAACAAGTAGCCTACATGTAAATAAGAATTAGACTGAATACTATTTCTAGTTAAATTACCTGTTGTCGTAGATGTCCTAAATTAATAGGAGCCAACTGCCAATGTTGTAAACTGTTTTCAATTCCTGGTTGAAAGAAATGATAATAAAATAATAGTAGGCCTAAGGCTTCCATAGTTCTATGAAAACATTAAAAAATAACACTACTCATCCAGACCGTTCTCTTGGATATCTTCAACACCATTATATTTCCAAGCATGTAAATATAGTGCAAAGTTGACATGCGGATGAAAATGCAGTATACCGTAAATGTACAATAATGTACAGTGTGAAGTTACATTCACGTTCATAACGTTAGCTAAGCCTGCAACGGTTACACGGTTACACGGTTAACCGACCGTTCACACGGTTACACGGTTACGTTTTTCCGGTTCGGTTAACCTTAATCTATTTTTTTTAAATCGACCCTTCCATTTTTGGAGAGTAGTACGCGAAGAAGACATCAATCAAGTTGCGGGCGAGCAAATACAAATCCCGATCTTTTGAAGATCTAGAATGCCGCGTGTTTGTAATTGCCCTTTCTCCTTGAATGGCGTCTTTGTAGTTGCATTTCTTAGAAGAAACTGTAGCGCGAGTGGCATTTTGTTACCGCTTAATTTGTCTTCAAACATCAAAGGGTGGACGGCGGAACCCGCATTGAAAACCGCTGACCTAGATATAAACAGTCCAGGTGTGCATAAATACTGTGCACGCTCTGGACATGTGCATTCTATAGACAGGTACTAGACAGTACTAGACCACGGTCGTACGTGACGGTATTTGTGAAATTTTCATTCCTGCTTTTGCAATTCCGTAATTTTAATTCATTCGATCTTCCGTGAGTTCCGTGTCAAGAAATTATTATTATATTGTTATTATATTATTATTATATTGGTTTATTTGCATTCCTCTCGTGGCCCAAGGGCCAAATTACAAGAATGTTACAATAAAAACATTAAAAATACTAAACAATTAAAATGAAAAAAAAAACGAAAGTGATGGTCCAGCCAAAACAAAATTCATAGCGACTTAATCATTTGGAAATATGCCGCGTACGGGAAGTCAAGTCTGGTCATTTTTTGACAAGATAAGTGGAGGCAAGTTTGTGAAGTGCCGTTTATGTAGCATCGAGCTGGCGTTTGGTGGGGGCTCTACCGGTTCAATGAATAACCACATTTGCCTTAAACATCCAACGATGTTGGCTTCGAGCCAATGGGGCTGGGGCTGGGTAATCTCCGTACACAATACTTCCCACGTTCTCGTCTGGGCATCATGATTGGTTCTTTTTGGGCGCGGGCTGTCAACGATGTTGGCTGAGAGCCAATGGGGCAGGGGCTAGGTAATCTCCGTACACAATACTTCCCATACGCTCGTCTGTTACGTACACGTACGTACTTCAGTCTTCAAGAGTGAATTTTGGCATCGTTTGTCGGCGTTGTATAGGGGCAGGGGAATGTTCTTCACCTGTTCTTGATATGTGTATATCATTTTTGTTTGCGATTACGATCTTTAAATTAGCGATGTTTGAACAATATCTGCCGTTCACGTGGTAACAAATAAGATTATGAACAAACTTCCCGAGACTTTTTTTTTCTTTGTTTTTCTTTGAACGTCGGTTACGGTTAACCGTAACCGCAAAACATACGGTTACACGGATAATTTTAAAACCGCAAACTTGCAGCGATTGAACTACTGAATTCAATACATGTAAAAACAAACATTGTTGAAACAAGTTTCACTTTATTAACAACGAAAAAGTTTGCCTATCATTTATTAATTTAACGCCACTGTGTGTTTTAATAAACTTAAAGACTGCGAGGCAAATGTATTCATTGTCAGGGATCAGGCTGAATGTTCATTTGATGCAGTACATGTCTTTTTGAAAGAATTCACAGTAACCGTACACAACTGTTTCTGTAAAAATGGCTATCCTTTCTATGCATTCAGAATACACACGATCAAAACGAGTTAACCGTGTACGGTGTACGTAAACACGTAATGCGTTACGATGGATGCACTAAACATGTATGTACGTTAAACGCCATTACATTGTACACAATAATGTTAAAACCAACCGCATAAACTGATTTTTGGGGGAAAGTTTTTTAAAGGAAATAACCTTGTCCCAGACTTACTTTGTGGATAAAATAAAAGTAGATGCCATCATCGTTGACTTACTAGGTCGATTGTGCTTATCAAAAATTCGGACGTATCCATGACGACAGCTAGAAAAACGTCTTCAACAAATGTTCAAGGCAAAGACGACATTTAAATGGCTGCCTTCCACTACGTAGACTTCACCGGCAATTCCACAATGTAAACAGCCTCAATTTCGCGGGAAAAGCTATCATGTGACTGTTTATTAAATAAACTTAGTTTAATATTCATAAAATAATTGCATATTTAACTTGAAAACCAATCACAAGAAAGCAAAATGTAAACAAACCAAATATAGATTTGAACCACACGCGTCACCCCAACGCGCGAGATGTATGAATGACTAATCAAACGCCTCATTTGCATACTGTTTAACTTTCGACAACAGAGGGGGTACTTTTTTCAAAGGAAAACAGCCGTGGGTGGAGTATTGATATCATTTCGGTTTGCGGTAACACCATGCGTTTATCTCAATTATCTCTAAGTGAGGTACAGGTTCTGAAAAGAACCTTATCACACAACTCGTATCTCAACTGTCGCTTAAGTGAGAATGCGGTTCGAGGAAAAACATGGCGTCTTCGATTAATAGTGTGCTATAATCATCGTCAGAAACGATATGCATGAATATACATTAAATATATATTTATTTTCAAGTCACTGGAATGAACATTTAGTGGAAATTTTATGCTAACTGGATTATAGCTAATGTTCTTTTTAGAAAGGAAAACAAATATTTTGAAATGAGCTACGTTTATAACAAAATATTGGTTAGAAGTCTGGTTTAATAAATAAGTGCCGAAATGATATCACTGGACCAGTCAAACATTCATTTCCGGACATATTATAAAACCATGCATGCTCAGTCTCACGAGTAATTTGTGAACGATACACTTGTATCGTATTTGTTTTTACTTTCCACAAGCAAATTACCAACGTTCCAAGAAAAATTAGAACATTCCGGTAAAATAGCAAAAAGCAAGGGAAATACCGTCTTTAAGCAAAATGTTATAAGAATGTCAAACACATCTAAAGTCATAGACTTCTTCAATCTGTATATATATTTGTCCTGGATTATTTCATTACATTTTGCCCAGCTTATTTGAATTTGCCTATAAATGCTGAAACTTGTTCGTGTTGTAAAAACTTCGATTTCCCCTCGATCAACTCCAAATATTTATATTAGATTCAGTTAGTGCATAATTGGCATATTAAAAAAAAAAACCCAAGTATTTTGAGGATATTTTTGAGTTAAGCTTCCGTGCTTCTCTGATTGGTCGCATTTTAAATTTGGTATTTTTGCTATGATTTTTGTTGATTTCTGTTATTGTTTTCCGGTTTTCTAATTTTCGTATAACAGGAAACCAGTAAATGAAGTGTGATGTAAATCGCTACTATACACATCATCCGATGCAGTTACGTGCACACGATCTCCCTGCTGCAGCAAAACAACCGCACTGTTGCTCACTTGTATATTACTCCCAGCATATGCATATCCACTAACAATGTATTGATCATTCTTCATCAAACGAACAGACAACCCAGATGCAGTGCGTGTTTTACAGAATGAAAACATAAATACGTATGTCCCAGAGACATTACACGTGAACGTGCCGGTGGACAGGTCAAAGTCTGTCCCTTCCTCTATAAATATTGTGTCTTCAAATGGAAAAGGTACAGAGATGGATGAAGAGCTGAAGGTGGTTTTTCTCACCGCAGTGAATGCAGGACGTCTTGCACGTATTCCCGATTCCCCATTTTGTCCCTGCAGCCCAGCTGGTCCGGGGACCCCCTCTCTCCCTTCAAACCAGCCAGCCCAGGCAATCCTCGAGGTCCTTGTTTCCCTGGCTGACCAACACCTAGCTCTCCCTTCGGGCCACGTTCTCCTGTAGCACCTGGTTCACCCATCAATCCATCTGATCCCTTGTCTCCCTTCACCCCAGGTACGCCAACACCAGGAGACCCCGCATCTCCCTTGGGTCCGATGGGTCCGTAGGGTCCATGGTTTCCAGGTATCCCAGGTGTTCCTGGCATACCAGCGGGAACGGAGCAACATGAACGACAAGACACTTCATGATCCGGTTGTGCTGTAGCCAACACCACCTTTACGTACATCAGAGCCAAAACCAGGGTAGTAGTAATTGTCACCTGCATCTAAATAAGAATTGATAAAAATGATAAAAACAACGATTTCATAAATATTAAACAAAATATGAAAGAGATGTTGTATACACGAAACAATGTTGTTAGATTCGGATGCACTGACACTGAATTCGGTTGGTCTGATTTCAGAAAATAATGAAATAAATTACTACATTTTCCCGCCAAGAAATATAAACAGTTGATAATGTAAAGTATGGATGTACATACATACTTTACATTAAACCAATATAAATATTAAATGGTAATTGCACCTTTAATATAATCTGATCTATTAAAAATTTCCATATTTTCTTGTATTTATTTAAGCGACGGACCGATCAGGTTTCATTGATTTCGCAAAGCAGAAAAACTCTTCATTTTCTTTTTAAAGTCTAGTTCATCTGTGTACCTATGACGTAGTGACCACAAATCCGCTCTTCTGGATGTTTTTAGAACAGTAAGTTCGCAACTTCGCACAAAAGTTGTTTCTTTTACAAATGCGACCTCTCGTTGCATGTTTAATGAGATCTGACTTCGCATGGAATTCGACAATTTTTCGGGTCTTCAAAATTAAAAAAAATGGTACATAAAAAACAACGAAATCTAATAATAATAATAATAATAATAATAATAATAATAATAATAATAATAATAATAATAAACGGGTATTTATATAGCGCCTTTAACAAGATCAAAGCGCTTAACAAATCAAGAATGAAAACCTAGCAATGGCTACAAAGGAAATTAGAAGAGAAAGGTTTTGAGAAGTTTTTAAAAAATCTGGATTGAAGAAGAATTTCTGATGTGAACAGGGAGTTTGTTCCATTCCTTAGGGCCAGCTATGGCAAAAGCTTTGTCACCAGTTTTGTGTGATTTTATATTAACATATAAACGGGATGTATCAGATGAAGACCGAAGCCCCTCCCTACCTGGGACATGAGGACAATAGGTCAGTCAGGTAGGGAGGAGCTACGCCATGTTGGCACTTGAAAAGATTGAGAAGTAATTTAAAAAGGATGCGATGTTTAGCAGGTAACCAGTGTAATTGTTGCAGAAGTTCCGGAGCATCGGAGAATCGGTCGACTGAGTATACCAGCCTAGCAGCTCGATTTTGTACTTTCTGGAGTCTGTTGATCTCCGCTTGACTAACACCGTACAACAGAGAATTACAGTAGTCAAGGCGGGAGAGGATGAGAGAGCGTACTGCGTGATGGCAAGTGGGTTGATCGATGTAATTTGATATGCTTGGCCACAGTATATTTTTGTCTTTACCTGAATAGATTGTTTAATAGATTGTATAATATTCTTACCCAACATTTGGTAGTCAGGGGACAAACAATACCAGCGATATAGTCTTGTCCAAACAATACCAGCGATATAGCCTTGTCCCGTTTGTGTGTTTTGTACACAACTTTTTTGCTAGGGTAGCCACTACGTTATTGCGCCAATATCCATTCCCATAAAGAGTATACAGTTAACTAAAGAGCATAAACTTAACTCTTTCCAATAACGTTATTTGCAATAATGAAAGGCGCGTCCGCAACCCCAAATACCACTGAGGTCCGCTCTTTCTGAAAACTATATTTGTTTTTATAATTAACGCGATTTATGAGTACTGTAGTTCACAAAAGGTTACGCCCTCACCCCATTGCATAATACTGGTCTGGTTTGGTACTATTACTATCTTAAAACCAAGTGAATTTTTATATATGAATCCTCTCAGTATCTTGTCAGGTAATTACAAATGAAGTACACACCTGTAATTAGGGCGTAGCATTATCTTTGAAGGGGTGTGGAAGCCAATTTGACGGCTGACTTCAGCGGCGGTTACAGAAGTAAAATGGGTAAAAAGCTGAAATATTTACTGGATGGAGGATAGGCGTGAGAAATCCATCCTATAAATTAAACATCCTGTAAAATAAACATTTTGGACGAGGCAGAGACCTTATGATATTATGTTGACAAATTTAAGCCAATTTGAATAGTTTCGTATGCTTTGGCCAAATTTGAAATTCAATTAGTTATTAGAAAGCACTTACTTTGGTATTTCGTTCTTGGTGTCTGTTTTGTTGTTGTATCTTCAATCAGTCACGGTATATAGAAGTTATGAGCTGTGCGGCAGGTAGGTATGCCTTTTATATTCCACAAAATGTTCGGCCTAGATTGTGATTTGCCATCACGCGATGTCAATCACACATTAAGTGGTGATTATCACCGACCTAGTGACCATTTCTTATTGGTGGATTAGCATGTATGCAACTAAAAGCATTGTAATATACCACTGCATGTATTTATCATGGTGATGTTTGATATGGGCATGCGCAGATTCACACAATTTGCCTACAGCCAAAAGAATAGTTGGTGGATTAGCGTTAATATGCATATAAACAAAACAATCAAAAATTTAAAATTTTCGAGTGGTGTCGCCGCAACATTCTTTTACCTATCCTTTTCACCATGCAACAAATCTAAATAAGCTTATATTTAATATGGGCATGCGCAGATTCACATAGTTTACCTACAGCTAAAAGTATAGTTGGTGGATTAACATGCATGCATATGTTTGATATGGGCATGCGCAGATTCATATAGTTTGCCTGTAGCCAAGAGTATAGTTACAATTTTACTTAGTAGACTACGCCTAGGCCTACGACACAGATTCGTTAAACAAGGGCGGATCTTGGGGGCAAACGAGCCCATGACCCCAATAAACCTTTTTCCAAAGCCGCCACCCCCAAATCATTTACATCTATAATATACAAAATTTAAAAAGCCAGAATACGTCGCAAACTTGGTCCTGAAAACGTTTCAGTGTATACAGAGCCGGAGACGGAGTCCATGTCATTCTCATATATAAATAACAATTACCATTCTAGTGTGCAATTCAGATGAGTTTTCTCTGCATATTTTCCCACAAATGTCATCTTCTGGTTGCAGCGAGACAACCTCATTTATTGTAATAAACGATTTTAAAATTAAGGACCTACTTAAACGTACGAGAGCATTTATGGGAGAGACTCTGTGAATCCATGGAAAAAAAGGCTTGCACTTTTAACATGTTGAGGTAATGGGTAATGTACAATTTATAAACGAGAGCGGTCAATCGTAGATGGAATACCTCTGCTACATGTTTTGTTATTAATCTGAACATTAAATTAAAGTATTAAATTAATCGATCTTTACCGCGGCCACTTCAGATGTTGCCGCGATACCTTTTAACTTAGTCGCAATGTCCCGTCAAATAATCCCTACGCAGGGAGCCAACCTGACCTTGCGCCCATTGTCATCAGTAGACATAGTCAAGTCTACCGAAAAATCTACACCATCGCAAAATGTACAATTCGCCCGTACATGCGCATTTTTTTGTCTATGATATCCAATTAGACATGTGACTCACAATCCATTTGCTTCCTTGTGATTGGTTCAATGAAAGCACACCCGTTTCGTTCTTGGGAGGTGGAGCTAAATGTTCATGTCTTATACACTTGTTTATATTACAGTGTTCAATAAAGTATGGTTAAGTTTTGACACTATCACTGAAACTAATTGTCTGTTGGTTGATTGATAACAGACTATGGGGCATCGTTAACAGAAACTAAATTCAGGTTATTTTTCCCCAATTTTGTTTTAATAACCTCGAACTTTAAACACAGAAACTAATAATCTGTTAGTTCAGTGATAACATTTAATTTATTTGTCCCAAAAGCCTCAAATTAAAGACAAAACCGATACTTCCACCTTCAAACATAAGGAAGTAAAAGCTACTCGACGTTTCAAACAGTATACACTGAATATTTTTGTTTGTTTATATAAAAACTGGCTTCCTGTTTCACAGACAATTGTTTTTAAACTTATGCTAATTGTTCACAAATCCTTTAATAACATTGCTCCAATTTATATTTCTGAACTGCTTAAAGTCTACACTCCATCACGCAATTTGCGCTCCAGCAACATGTCACTCCTAAAGGAACCAACTTCAAAACGGAACTGGGGTGATAGGTCGTTTTCTGTCGCAGCTCCGAGACTCTGGAATCATCTTCCAACTAAACTCAAATCTTGTCATAGTATAACCAGATTCAAGTCGATGCTTAAAACTCATCTTATGTCACAACTCTTCCATGATGATGTATATTTGTAATTGCATTGTAGGTACATGTATCTCGGTACATAATTTTTTCCCCCTATGCTATCATTGTATATTGTTTGTATTAATGTTTTTTCTTTGTTTCCGCGCCTTGAGCGCCCAGCAGGGTGGATATGTGCGCGCTACAAATCTTTATTATTATTATTATTATTATCGTTAAATGCCGAGGGCTTTCAGATGATCCCTGATCCAACACATACGAACTACCAAATCTGACTGGGAAAAACGATTTCCGCACAGAGACCTCATCATGCTAAAATTTCAAATTGACAAACGAAAGGCGTATACTCATTGGTTATTGGTTCGCCCGGCAACTGCGCTTTGCGTATCTTGATGTTAATTGATCAAATGGTGTAAAATAAATATTTCATATTGTAAGTATAAGGGCAAACCACTACGTCATAGTCAAGGTAACAGCTATACAAATCTGTAAATATTCAAAAAGTTCAGATTCCGCAATAGAAATTGTTGTTGGATTTCCAGCAAGGGTCTAAAGAAAAACATAAGCTGCCAGTTACAGTAGGATCAAGTTTTGTCTTCCGAACGTGTACGAGGTTGCAACTCGCAACCTTCACTCATGGCGACAAAAAAAGTTGGACGTCCAAAAGCAAATTATACGTGTAGCCCATCAGCTGATCGCCCTGGGTGATCAATATAACTCAGATTCGGCACGATCACTATTTATTTCTGCCTCAATGGCGTCATGTATATTCATTTACCATACTTTTTGCGTGTACCCACTATTTTAGCAGTGTCCAGCCCCCTTTTGTTTACCTTGGATGCTCGTTGGTTCTGCATCATCTGTCACAGGTCAGTTATGGACTCAGAACTCAGCACCTTTGATATAAAGCTGCTATATTACAAGGGTCCAGCCTGCGTGAGCTCATTCCAATCCACAGATCATTCCAGAAAGGGTGTTATATCTGTGACTGAGATACCAATATGCTTCGTCTGTTGTGCTTGTCCCTGCTGATGGGTGCGGTCCTTGCTGACCAACTGGAGATCGCACGGCTACGTGAACTGCTACGAAATCTGGAAGGTGTCGAACGGACCGACTTGGAGACTCGATCAGGTAACAGTGAAGTATACGCATTCATTATAGTGCCAACCGAAATAATATGACAAGTGAATGGGGTTGAGATTCAAATCAGACATTGCATATTCAATACAAATTTAACTGACTGACTAGCTGAATAAATAACTAAGTGAGTTATGTACACAAAATACCCGTAAATGCATCCATATTTTTATAAGAATCAAGAGAGATGAACAAAAACCAACCAGTGCAAGTTTCAGCTCATTGAGTTGCGACATGAACCACAAATAGTGAAAATTAATCAGATTTATTTTCATTCGTATTATGTGGAAAATAACTCACGGCCGTGATCCATTTCAAATGTTAAATATATTTCACGTTTTATGTCAGGATTTTCGGTGCCATCACCAACTTCACATCAAGTAATTTTGTTGGTTATAGTATAGTACCAAATGCGTACAATCCTTTGAAGGGAAGGTGCAACATTGATACTTGAAATCGTACGTTAATTTCAACCATTTAATTTTCAAGAAATATATAATAATAATCTGTGAAAGTTTCATCATAATAGATGCTCATGTTTTAAGAAAGAGACTAAAAACTGTCAGATGTTTGTTTATATTTGTCCTAACTTCGACATACAAATATATTTTTTCTCTAAGATAAAGTACTTAAGTAAGACTAATTGCGGTGACACCATGTGAACGTCTCTATTGAGTAGTAATTAGTTCTGAAAAGAACTGGAGGTTACAACTCGACGTTTCGATCAGTATGCTCTGATCATCCTCCAGTTCTTTTCAGAACTAATTACTACTCAATAGAGAATTTCACATGGTGTCACCGCAATTCGTCTTACTTATCCTCTTCACCATCCAAAGTTACAAGTTTTACATATGAAGTACTTAATTCAGACGAAATAAATTTTCATGACGATTGATACTTGTACCAACTTAACACCACAATAATTACCAATGTTGTACCTTCCTTTTAAAAGGGAAGGTACGTCATTGGTGACATTATACACAATCTACACCTTTTTTATCTTTTAAGAATATAATTTTCTTGAAGCTACCAACAGGTTATGCTCCTCCTTTCGTCTTTATCAAAACATACATGGGACATACAATAATAATGGAGTGATTTAATTCCTATATCTATAACGCAGACGATCCTTTCCTTTGGAGATACGAATACTTAAGACTCGCCGATTGTTTTGACAGAGTCTTAAGGGGAGGAACTACATGGGACGATAAGCCAACAATTTGGTATGTATTTTGTGTGAAAACGTCTTAAAATATAAACGCGTCAGACCGACTTATAAGGAAAACGGATTTTTCTCACAAAAAATAGCATAATAATTAGGTTTGCAGTAGGGATCTCCTCAGATGGCCTACATTATATTATGATGGGGTCGCTAACACTTTTCTGAGCAGGGAACATGGAATTCATTTTGGTCTCTCAGTATAACAAACGCAATTGGAAACATTTGGAAATCCTTATTGGATTTTCAACTAAATTTCAATTCTATTTCAATTCTACTCCTGCCAACAAAAATTAATTTTAATCTTGAAAACTCAATGTTTTATTTCGTGGAGCAACAAAATTTAACTCTGTTCTGTTATGAAGGAGGTTTATAAGGGGTGCCAATTGCCATCCCTTACTTAGTTCGGCTCCTTTTTGGGGAAAAACTGAAAATTGATGTATTAAAAACGACTTATTAATTCAAAACTACGAAATTGTACTTGAAAAAATGTGATTTTTCCAATCGCGTTTATACCTGTTATCTTTGAATAATGATCTTTATACATTACTTAATTTACACAAAGAATTGAAACCAAAGATCTCTTCAATTTATTTAATTTGTTGTAAAGACCTTTTATCACACTGTAGTCATCTTTGTTAAGTCCCCTGCTAGCTGTACAAGTGACCATACCATTATCTAGCTCTTCCAGCCTAGATTTGATTACATGGATTTGCATTAAAAAGAACCCACAATATGGATGCGCTGATTACTTGTCATTACCTTAGTAATATTGTACAAAGAGACATGTAGCTTGTTCAGTGTCGTTCATCTTCCGTATAGAACATTTATGTCGTTGTACCTCGTGGATGTTTAATGTTGGAGAATTTACAGACTCTCCACATCCCCACAAACAAGAACACAATACAGGTTATTTTTTCTTTCCTTGGTCACTACTTCTCTTCTTTCAAGAAAATATTCAGGCACTAAGGGAGATTTGTAACAATCCTGTAATCGGGAAAAAGCCTGAGAAATCGCAGATCTGTCGGATTATTAATTCAGTATCTGGATCAGTCTGGCCCAGAATCCTGGATTTTAGATCAGTCTGACCTGAAGTTAATGGACTGTAGTTTTTCGTTGATTGATTCCTCTTACATCCATATTAACAGGTGCTCGGCCAAGTTTAAATTTCACGGGCAACCACCTAGAATCTATGATGGTCCGTCTGGCAATAGTTATGATGGGCTGGTCAACGCTTTAATGTTTAATCGTAAGTACAGTCCGTTAGCATGTATTTTTGTTATCACGCAACCATGTACCAACAATGTTTTAATCCCCCCCCCCCCCTCTCACACCTTTCATAGATCTAATGGGAGACTTTGAAACGTTTTTTTGGCATTGTCAATATCGTGTGCATGGCCAAAATCATGTACACAATGGGAAAAGTATACCAGTAATTCTCCTATTAAGATGTCATTGCTATTGGCTTCAAAGCGGCAATTACACTAGTCGCTCATACAGGTTGCATTTGATGAAAACACCCACGAAATTACAAATATCGTAACACTGACACCATTTTGACCGTTGATAAAACATTTTAGAAGGGCACCTGATCAAGATGCAAATTTAGGCTAACGAAGATTCTTTTCAGAACTAATTACTACTCAATAGAGAATTTCACATGGTGTCACCGCAATTAGTCTTACTTAACGAAGATTACAGCGTGTTGTGCAATGGTCTACAGTTACCATAAACATTTGCTTACCAGTTTTGCTTCCACTGTGCAGCGTGTTATGGTATTGGCCTTTGTTTGGTCATTGTTTCATTAGTTGTTTTACACCGCGATAGGTCGAAAATCTAATTTTTTTTTTTTTTTTTTTTTTTAAGCGTACGAACGTGTTTACGTCTTCGTAAGATACGAAACTGGAATCGTGTCAAAGTGGGAGTTGGACCCGAAGCCGAAGTATGCACTCCTGATGTGGATTGGAAGTAGGGCCACTGAGAAAGAGATTGCGGAAATGAATGCTGGCGAGGTTGAAATCAAGGAGGTTTTCTACGTATGTATCTAGCTGTTGTTGTATATGCATCTGTTGTATAATACAGTTATACAGACCATGTAACATATACTGTGGCCAGGGTGTGTGAATTTACATAGTTTTTTTTCTTCACATTTTGTGCCGTTATCTCAAAATATCAAGTTTTGAAAAACTTTCCAATAAATAAGATATGATAAAAAAAATCTGATGAAAATGCATTTTCAATATTTTCTCAAACAACGACACAACAGCTGTTACTCACATTCAAAGCGAGTATAAGCACATACTCGTATAAGCACTTTTGCCAACATTTTCCCTTAAGCCTCTTTTCACATAAATTCGAACGTAACAACCTTGAAAACAAACCCTTTAATATTTTGCTCATGCACGATCCCGCGTCACACTACTGTCGGATTAATAAACGGTGTTTTTGTTTTATTTCAGGAACTTGACTTGGTGAAGAGATTTAACGACATTTCTGAGATAAATCTTGACGACATGGTGGCAGAGATGAAAGCGCTCCCAGACCGAGAGTAATATAAGTCAGTATGCAGTTTGTTGACCATCAGACAAGGAATAAGGACTTACAGTAATGAAATTTTGAACGCGTTTGCATTTGGTGATGTCTCTGTCGTTAAAGCCGGTGTACACTTTTAGTAAAATGCCTATAAATCACATACTTAATAATGTCTGTCAATGGATAGGTATAACAACCAAACCTTAAATATCTTCTTTTTTTCTTTAGGGTCACCAAATTTAAAATCTTCAGTACGATTAGTTAGCATGTTGTCTGAAATGCATCCAAAATATTTCACAAATCAAACAAAACCCAACAAAGCCGAGGTTTTCAAATTGTGCTGAACACAAACGATGTCGATTAAAATGTATTTGTAATGTTAGTTTATCTTTCTAAAAATAGGACAACCTAATACAAAATTACTTGTAATGATGTTTGATACCATCAACAGTTTAACACCAAATGTTTTCCGGTAAATCTGTAATCAATTCAATTTTGAAAATTACCAATAGTGTATAGAGGCTTTGATACAAATTAAGGGTATTTGTTGGGCCTAAAGATTGATCCGTGTAATATTTCCATGCATGTATTTTAATTTTTTAATGAAACATGGTATAGAAGTAGATTTTTTTTTGTTTTTAGGGGGATTTGGCTTACCCACTTCCTCATGACAGAGAAAATAACAATGCACGTATTTACAGGGAAGGTACAACATTGGTGATTACCAGATTATCATATTAACGAATTGTTATATTAAATCCTGATAACAATGAATGTATAACCGTTTTCAGTCGTTTACTCAAAAACGTCAGCAGCTATAAAGAAACGTGTAAAATGTTAGTAATATTACTTGAAAACTACGAGGTTGAAAGGGACGTATACGTTCCCAAATACCAATGTTTTACATTCCCTTTAAATATAGTATTTATAAGTTAAAGTTTGGCAGGCTGGTCTAATTCTAGTTAATTTTAATTGTTTCTGGTACCTTGACGTTTGTTACGTTTACAGTAAAGCATGCTTTATATAGGGCTCTGTAATTCGCACATTTTTTTCAAAATAATGCCTATATATCCATTTTTAAAACGCTGTGTTTTGTTGTTTTACGGTTGCTAGTTTGATGTTATCGTTTGTGTTGTATTCATTAACCTTTTTTGGTGATTTTGTTTTAGTAAACGAAATATCTAAATCGCAACCACCGTCTTCATGATTGTGTTTCATGTTCCTGACGATTTTTAAGTTAGAGTCCACTCTTGAAATAAGCCAGTGTTTTGGAATAAAATTTACTGCGAACACATTCCTCAAGGCGATCGGCAGAAGCCAGAGCATGTGTAATCATTCTCTAAATGGCTCAAGGAAGTATTGTCGTTATTTTAAAGAGGGGCTTCAGGCAAATATCACTAATTGATCTTTTTCCATCTTTGAGAGGTTATGTTGTCATAAGGACGCTTACGTGTTGTCATAAGAACGCTTACGTGTTGTCATAAGGACGCTTACGTGTTGTCATAAGGACGCTTACGTGTTGTCATAAGGACGCTTACGTGTTGTCATAAGGACGCTTACGTGTTGTCATAAGGACGCTTACGTGTTGTCATAAGGACGCTTACGTGTTGTCATAAGGACGCTTACATGTTGTCATAAGGACGCTTACATGTTGTCATAAGGACGCTTACATGTTGTCATAATGATGCTTACATGTTGTCATAATGATGCTTACCAACATTTAATATCTCAACCCAAGGTAATATTGTAAAAAAAAAAAGTCATTTTGTTCGAAACACTTGTCTCAATTTCAGAAAAGCAACAACACCAATACTTTCAGTGTTATTTACACAATTTATGGTTAGTATTGTCCACAGAAAGGGTGACTTTGCAAGGGCAACATAAAGAAGGAGATTTTTAAACGTAAGAGGACTATTTGTTTTCCTCCAGTGGACCTTAGGCTTTTCTGAAATTGAGACAAAATGGGTGCAGAAAAAGTGACAGTTTATTATTTTATTGTGAGTTTAGATGACAAAATGTAGCCTATGTTGTTTGGCTTATTCCATGAAATCTTACTATAAAAGTGCACAAAATGTACTCCTGTTTAAGAACCCATTCCTTCAATATAGTGTATGGCAGTACCACATCTGGCAGCATCGGAATTTTGTCTGTGCCATAAGAAGGATCTTCTATAAAAAAAATTGTATGTAAAGAATTACATATACAAACATTTCACAAATATTTTTCGAGTTGCTTGGTAGGATATATAGTACAAACGTTTGTCTTTATGCTGCTAGGTTCTTGGGTCGAATCCGATACATTTTCACGATTACGGAGTATCTTTATTTAAAGTCTAAAATTAATTGTTAGCACTCGAATATGCATGGGCGCGTGCATATCGACGAAATGTGGACTACAGGAGGAAAATCGCTTCCTATCTTGCGTACCTTTCTCACTGTTAAAACGGCTGATGGAAGGCCCACAACTTACGCTGCGATGTTATATGTTTAGTGACCTCACTCATTCAGAAAGTCGTTGATGGGATTGTCCTGGTAAGCCCATCCAACAATAAGTGCAGTATACAATAAGTTATCAATGTTTAACTGATTGACTATTCTACCTGATCAGGGCCGTAACGAAAGAGCGGAGTGGGCATCCTGATTGTTCTCAGTCGGCATTCAGACCCTCAATCAGCAAATCAATCACACAATCAAACTGAAACTCTCAGCAAAGCAAGTCATTGAAACTGTTACCGACCTAAAGTTTACTGACCTGAAGCTTTTCAGGGAAGGTTATGGGTTCCGCAGCTATGCCCAAAGATAACCATTAGTTGTGTAGCCTAAGTGCTGGGTCAAAAAACTTCATTTTGTAAAAATCACTCTAGACCGTGACAACAAGTTTTCTACTTCTATTCATATTTTGTTATCTGTGGGTTCCGTCCTCTTGCCCAAAGATAACCAATAGTATTTTGGGTACTGTACAGTGATAACCTCATACTTGACTCAGACAATAATAGGCCTATAGTTTTCATTTTTCATTGTCCATTTTCGTGAATCTTTGAAGGATCAAAAATCAAACGTACAATGACCCCTTACAGATGTTTGACATAAACATCACTGTTAATATGTAAAAGCACATTCAATTTTATTCAATTACATTCCTTCAGATAAAAACCGTTTCAAACATCACGCAGATTTAGTGCATGATATAAATAGGGATAATGCCTATATCACACATACAGGATTGGATGGGTGTACTTAACTCAGGAACTCCTATACTACGTGTTGCACGACTCCGTCGGAGTCCGGGAGTTACCAACCCCACCACATTGACGAACCCAACATGAAGCTAATATGACATATTTTACCTGTTTTTGTCCTCACAAAATCGTCTCCGTGAATATTCGTCCCCTTATCTGCTTAGTGCACATCGTAGCCCTCTAGCTGTGAATTTGCACCCAGTGTCTTGATGATAGCCACTTTGGCGTTGTGTGAGCGTTGTACGTACACTTTAAGCAGTGGCATAGCTGACTATGTTCGCCAGGGGGGGGGGGGGGGGCGAATCGGATCCCAGGGGGCCCACCAATCAATGACACCGACTTCTTAATTGTTATCCGGAAAAAGTGTTAGTGCTGCTATATACCTTCTACATGCATATTAAGCCATTGGATTTTGATTAATCGCGGGTTATAAAAAAATGACTGTACAGATTTTTAGGGCCCCCTCTTTACCTGGGGCCGTGGGCAACTACCCTTTTGCCCTTATGTAAAAGCGGCCCTGTATACAGGGCCGGATTTATACAAATTGCCCCGACCCCCCTGCCAGAGGCCCCCAGACTAAGGACTTCCTTTATAAAAATTGTAATAATTATAAAATTAGTTTTATATTTTTTTTCCGAAGAAATGCGGTTTATCATTCATTTTAGTCATTTTATTTGTCATGTAATTTAATTTCTATGTCGAGGGCCCCGAACCTGAAGTGCCCCGGGCCCCTCAAGGTCTAAATCCGGCCCTGCCTGTATAGTCCTGCCTGCTGGTGGGCCCGTCAGTCAGTCCCATAAGCATGTGAAAAAAATTCGCATGTGTTAGGGGGGCCCACTTATTCTGTGCAGGATAAGAAAGGCCGCACGGAATTTCACTTTGCCATACTGGGAAACCACACACACGCTGAGCACCTATCTTTTTACCGCAGGATAAGAAAGGTTGCACAGCTTGCAACTCTTCCGTAACTGGGAAAACAACGCACCCGTGTATGGGCGTCACAGACAGACAACACCGTCCTCTTTTTATAATATAGATGGTTATTGTCGCAAGAAGCCTATACTGTTTTAACCGTTTGACGTAAGCATTATGATTATGATGATATCGGTTGCTGAGTGATGAAATTAAACTTGATGTGCTTAACCGTTTGTGCCTCAGGTAAAGACATCAGAGGCTGTCCAATTTTATTAAGGAGGATGGCGTGATTGCTAATTACCGAATTGAGACTTGTTTTGTTAACACAACAGAGCTGCAGTTTTGACAGATGAGACGCGAGGTTATTGTGCAATTACAGGATACGGGTGATGGATGAACGTTGTAATTGTTTAGTCAACTAGACTTTTAACATTACTCTGCACCGCTGACATCTGTAGGCGTAAGTAAACCTGTTGATTTCAACCGGGCAAGCTGAGTTGTTGCATTCAGGTCGATCTGGTTAAGGAGAAAGAGGCCGGGTTGTCTATGGCTGGAGAAATGGTGACGACGTTATAGATAAGATATAAACTTGAGGAGAGTTGGATTTCTGTTAACCTCTTTTGATTGTTCATCGTTGAAGAAAACTCTTCGTCATGTTACCAGTTAACAACGACACTTTCCCGGTGCTACCGTCTTCGCCGGACGGTACCGACCGACTAAACCCGGCTTTGATCGCGCTCCGGACAGCGTACATAGCCGTTACGAGTCTCGCTATCATCTGCGTGAACGTACTGACCCTCGCTGTTATGTGGAGGGTACGTGGGGAGTTCCCACCCGGCTCGACCAAGCTTGTTATGTCCTCCCTTGCCCTGTCAGACCTTGGGATAGGGATAATGACTATCTTTTATATCCCAATATCGGCTATGGATAGATGGCCATTTGATACCATGTGGCCATGCACACTAATGGGCTCCGTACAATGGTTTCTGATCGCTGTCTCAATCAGTAACCTCATGCTTCTGTCATTCGATCGTTTGATAGCAATCACCAAACCTTTACTCTACCCAACCCTCTTACCCCAGAGACGCATGATGTATATTACCGTATTCCAATGGGTGAGTAATGCCGTTTTTGTAACGGTATTAATGGCCGTGGTGCAACCAGAGGTGCGGTACAAGCAGGCCGCCGCCGTGTGTTTGTTGGAGAACGACGAAGATAATTTAGCGTTAGATGTAACCTCGTTTTGCAGCGCGTTTCTTCTCCCCGTGACGATTATGCTTGGTATCTACATAAAACTCATCCACACCAGCCACACCCAAGCCATGAAAATTAACACCGTGAACGTACCATCACATCACTCCCCAGAGGAACGTAAAAACGTCGGTAAAGCTGGAAGTGGGAAAGCCGTCAAACTGTTCTGCGTGATTGTTACGGTATACACCGTTAGCTGGCTGCCACATACCTCTTTGCGGATTTATGGCGATCTTAATCCGGATAAAATTCCGTCATGGTTGGAATTTATCTTTGTGTGGCTAGCCATAAACAACAGTTGGTGGAATTTCATCATATACGTTGGAATGAACAAAACATTCAGAAAGCTATCTTTTGAAATATTAAAAGACTTAATTAAGCAATGCAGAAGATCACGTATTTGACAATACAATCACCAGAGAAACAGAATGAACCCCAAATATATTGATGGTTATTGTTCAGTTTTCAATTTCTGAAATGGAGCAGTGATAAGAGATCAGGAAAATAGTTTCTTCTCCCCTCAATGTTAAATCATATTGATCACGGAAATATTAACTTATATCCCCGGCATACTGTATACAGATATTTTAAATGCATTAAAGGTAAGGTACAACATTGGTATTTCTCAAAAATTATAAACGATCACACGTTCTACATAAAACTTACTTAGTGTAAATTTTAAACATGTATCATTCATTCTGAAAAATTATTCCTGTGCTTTAATTTCATTTTTTTTTTAATAAAAATTTTATTTTTCAGAAAGTTACCATTCAGTTTTGACATAAAACTTACTTTGTGTAAATAATATAAAGATGATATCAAACATCACTTGAAATGTTTCTATCTGAGGAGGAGCTATTATTTTCAAGATGTATCGCTCGTGTTTTACCGACAATTTCCGGATTATTTTCGTTTTCATTTGAACATTGATAATTTCCTGAAATAATTTGTTTTGAAATGAGAAATTTCACAAAAATAGTTTAAACAAGCTTGGTACTACATTAAAATAGTGCCAGAATGTATTTATGTCTGGACCCACCGTGAATTCATTTCGGTAAATATTTACTGTACAACCATGCTTTTCACAACTATTTTAATGTATTTTGTGTCGTTTTAAAGCATTTATTTTCCCTCCCTCAAGTAAAATACCAACGTTCCGATAAAACAAAATTGCCTGAAAATGCCGTTAAAATAACGAAAAACATGGGCGCTACATCTTTAAGTAAAATTATTTCTCATCTGATTGTTTGTCAATAATCAAATCAGAGAGTACCATACTCATAAAGATAGTTTTGCAAGCATAACCAATGCCGGATTTACCTTTCCTTAATTTGTTTACAAGTAACGTCAAAACAGCCTGAAATCTCCAACAACATGCGAATACCATTTGAATTTTGTTCTTTTGGAGTGCAAATGGGCATATCTATAATAGACCATGTGACTTTTACATTTGCGTTAAAATCAATTTAAGAATTTTTCTGCTGATATCTCAAAATATCAGATTGTATGGTTGCTTGTCATAGACCAGTGTATATTTTATGCCCAGCACACTTTGACCATTGGGGCTCTTTTATAAACGCGTAGTGTCATTGGTCACATCGTCTGTAGTTTTCATTAGACATATATGTAGCTTCGCTTCACACGCATTATTGGCATATTTCTACAGATTTATTGATATTTCAGTCATAATGAATCACAAGATTAGATCTTTCTCAGTAAGCATATCCCTCCATGATTGTTTAATCTACAAAAAATATTAGGGCAAAGCGTAGGCCAAATTACATGGAAATATCTAACTATAGTTATTGTTTAAGTAAAGACTGTTTGGGGTGACACAATGTGAAATTCTCTTTTGAGTAGTAAATAGTTCTGAAAAGAACTGGTGGTTAGCTAATGTTTGTATGCTGCACGTGATAGTTATTGGTTTTGTGTGAAGTTTTTTGAAATATTTTGTTTTATTTTTGGCATATATACACGTCGTGTGATAAAATATGTGACAAACATCACACCAACGTGCATTGACATTAGGTATCTAGGCTTACGTATGAAAATTTAATTTTAATTTTATTTTCTGCAAAGAAATGAGTGTGGATTGACTAGTTTTTATTTAGAATAAAGCTCAGTTGGTAGAGCCAACGTACGGCTATAGCTCAGTTGGTGTCTAGCCAACATACGGCTATAGCTCAGTTGGTGTCTAGCCAACATACGGCTATAGCTCAGTTGGTGTCTAGCCAACATACGGCTATAGCTCAGTTGCTATATAGCCTAGCCAACATACGGCTATATAGCTCAGTTTGTATCTAGCCAACATACGGCTATAGCTCAGTTGCTATATAGCCTAGCCAACATACGGCTATATAGCTCAGTTTGTATCTAGCCAACATACGGCTACAGCTCAGTTGCTATATAGCCTAGCCAACATACGGCTATATAGCTCAGTTGTTATCTAGCCAACATACGGCTATATAGCTCAGTTGCTATCTAGCCAACATACGGCTATATAGCTCAGTTGTTATCTAGCCATCATACGGCTATATAGCTCAGTTGGTAGAGCCAACATACGGCTATATAACTCAGTTGGTATCTAGCCAACATACGGCTATATAGCTCAGTTGTTATCTAGCCATCATATGGCTATATAGCTCAGTTGGTAGAGCCAACATACGGCTATATAGCTCAGTTGGTATCTAGCCAACATACGGCTATATAGCTCAGTTGTTATCTAGCCATCATATGGCTATATAGCTCAGTTGGTAGAGCCAACATACGGCTATATAGCTCAGTTGCTATCTAGCCAACATACGGCTATACAGCTCAGTTGTTATCTAGCCATCATACGGCTATATAGCTCAGTTGTTATCTAGCCATCATATGGCTATATAGCTCAGTTGGTAGAGCCAACATACGGCTATATAACTCAGTTGGTATATCTAGCCAACATACGGTTATATAGCTCAGTTGTTATCTAGCCATCATATGGCTATATAGCTCAGCTGGTAGAGCCAACATACAGCTATATAGCTCAGTTGGTATCTAGCCAACATACGGCTATATAGCTCAGTTGTTATCTAGCCATCATATGGCTATATAGCTCAGCTGGTAGAGCCAACATACAGCTATATAACTCAGTTGGTATCTAGCCAACATACGGCTATATAGCTCAGTTGTTATCTAGCCATCATATGGCTATATAGCTCAGTTGGTAGAGCCAACATACGGCTATATAGCTCAGTTGGTATCTAGCCAACATACGGCTATATAGCTCAGTTGTTGTCTAGCCAACATACTGCTATTATAGCTCAGTTGGTAGAGCCAACGTAGCTCAGTTGGTAGATCCAACGTATGTTCCGGACCATAATGTCCGCAAGTACCATTATGTCCGCGAACCGATTTGGGCCCATTATGTCCGACCCATTACGTCCGCTGAACCATTACGTCCGACCCATTACGTCCGCTGAACCATTACGTCCGACCCATTACGTCCGCTGAACCATTACGTCCGACCCATTACGTCCGCTGAACCATTACGTCCGACCCATTACGTCCGCTGAACCATTACGTCCGACTCATTACGTCCGCTGAACCATTACGTCCGACCCATTACGTCCGCGGAACCATTACGTCCGACCCATTACGTCCGCTGAACCATTACGTCCGACCCATTATGTCCGCCGAACCATTATGTCCGACCCATTACGTCCGCGGGCCCATTATGTCCGGCCCATTACGTCCGCGGAACCATTATGTCCGACCCATTACGTCCGCGGAACCATTATGTCCGACCCTTTACGTCCGCGGAACCATTATGTCCGACCCATTACGTCCGCGGGCCCATAACTCAAATAATGTTTGAACACGTAACGTTTGGGAAGTTAAAACCAACAATTTCATGTCACAGCGCTCTACTTAAAAAATGCAAGATTGGGTTGTTAAAAACCACTGGTGTTAATTTAAGTGTTTTGCACTGTAAGTACTTACAGTGCAAAAACTGGTATGTTAAATAGTACACCAGTGGTGCTCATATGAAGCACGATAATTCAGACACTAAATTAACACCAGTGGTTTTTAATAACCCAATTTTGCAGTAGAGCGCTGTGCCATGAAATTGTTCAAAGTAATTGGTTTTAAATTCCCCAACGTTACGTGTTCAAACATTATTTGAGTTATGGGCCCGCGGACGTAATGGGTCGGACATAATGGTTCCGCGGACGTAAAGGGTCGGACATAATGGTTCCGCGGACGTAATGGGCCGGACATAATGGGCCCGCGGACGTAATGGGTCGGACATAATGGTTCGGCGGACGTAATGGGCCGGACATAATGGTTCAGCGGACGTAATGGGTCGGACGTAATGGTTCCGCGGACGTAATGGGTCGGACGTAATGGTTCCGCGGACGTAATGGGTCGGACGTAATGGTTCAGCGGACGTAATGGGTCGGACGTAATGGTTCAGCGGACGTAATGGGTCGGACGTAATGGGCCCAAATCGGTTCGCGGACATAATGGTACTTCCGGACATTATGGTCCGGAACAAACGTACGATTATATAGCTCAGTTGGTAGATCCAACGTACGGCTAGAAAGCTCAGTTGGTAGATCTAACGTACGGCTATATAGCTCAGTTGGTAGATCCAACGTACAGCTATGTAGCTCAGTTGGTCCAGCGCCTGTACGGTAATCCAGGGGACACAGGTTCAAATCGTGATTCCCGTTGTGGCGGCATAGGTCACCTGACATCAGCCGAATCACCTTGGCGAGAATACATTTGCTACTGATGGTTGTAAACATCGAACGGCGCAAACACCGACATTAGCATTTCAAGTTAATTTTGATCGTAAATTACAAATAGTATACAAGCGATACGAAGGGTATTGATTGTGGTCTTTGTCACATGACACACTTAGGGAGACGATCTTGTTTTTTATTGCTCATTTTAGATATAATGGTGATTGTCACATCACAACAAGCCTGTATTGGTTTTAAGAGACGTACCGTCAATAAGCATTATACTTCTGATGACATCGGTTGCTTGATGAAATTAAACTGTATTTGTTTTACCGTTTGTGGCTCAGGTAAAGACAGCAGAGGCTGTCCAACCTGTCATTTCTTATGAAGGTTATTGGCGTGATTGCTATTCGTGCCGAGTTCAGACTAGTACACTACAAAGCTGCAGTTTGAACAGATGAGACGCGAGGCTGCAATTAGAGGATACAGGTGATGGATGCAATGTTGTGATTGTTTAGTCAACTAGACTCTTAACCCTGCACCGCTGACATCTATAATCGTAATTATAGTCTTTCGCGGGGATTTTCAGTAGCCACATTGCATGTTATAAGTCAACCTGTTGATTTCACCGGACAAGCTGCGTTGTTGCATTCGGGTCAATCTGGGTAAGGAGAAAGAGGCCGAGTTGTCTATGACTGCAGAAAATGGTGACGACGCTATAGATAAGATATAAACTTGAGGAGAATTGGATTTCTGTTAACATCTTTGATTGTTCCTCGTGGAAGAAAACACTTCGTCATGTTACCAGTTAATAACGACACTTTCCCGGTGCTACCGTCTTCGCCGGACGGTACTGACCGACTAAGCCCGGTTTTGATCGCGCTACGGACCGCGTACATAGCCGTTACGAGTCTCGCTATCATCTGCGTTAATGTACTGACCCTCGCTGTTATGTTGAGGTTACGTGGGGAGTTCCCACCCGGCTCATCCAAGATTGTTATGTCCTCCCTTGCCCTGTCAGACCTTGGAATAGGGATAATGACTATCTTTTATATCCCAATATCGGCTATGGATAGATGGCCATTTGATACCATGTGGCCATGCAGACTGATGTGCTTGATACTAGGTGTTCTGTGCACTATCTCAATCCTTAACCTCGTGCTTCTTTCACTCGACCGTTTGATAGCAATCACCAAACCTTTAATCTACCCAACCCTCTTGCCACAGAGACGCATGTTGTATATAACCGTATTCCAATGGGTAAGTTCTACCATTGTTGTAACAGTAGCAATGGCCACAGTGCAACCAGTGGTGCGGTACAATCAGGCCGCCGTCTCGTGTTTGTTGGAGAACAACGAAGATAATTTATCCATAGACGTGACCTTTTTATGCATCCTGTTTCTTCTCCCCGTGACGATTATACTTGGTATCTACGTAAAACTCATCCACACCAGCCACACCCAAGCCATGAAAATTAACACCGTGAACGTACCATCAAATCCCTCCCCACAGGGAGGTAAAAACGGCTGTAAAGCTGGAAGTGGGAAAGCCGTCAAACTGTTCTGCGTGATTGTTACGGTATACACCGTTAGCTGGTTGCCATATGGCTCTTTGCGTATTCATGGCGATCTTAATCCGGATAGAATTCCGCCATGGTTGGAATTCATCTCCGTGTGGCTAGCCATAAACAACAGTTTGTGGAATTTCACCATATACATTGGAATGAACAAAACATTCAGAAAGCTATCTTTTGAAATATTAAAAGACTTATTCAAGCAATGCAGAAGATGACGTGTCTGACAATACAGAAACAGAATGAACCCCAAAATATATTGATGTTTTTTGGTCAGTTTTCAGTTTCTTTAATGAAGCGGTGATAAGAGATCAGAAAGGGAGTTTCTGCTCCCCTCGTCAAGGTTAAATCATGTTGATCACTAAATCATGTTGATCACGGAAGCATTTGACAAATGTCTCCGGCATACTGTATACAAATATTTTAAACACATTAAAGGTATTAGGTATAACATTGGTATTTCTCAAAAATTATAAACGATCACAGGTTTACATAAAACGTACTTAGTGTAAACTTGAAACATTTATTATTCATTCTGATAAATTGTTCCTGTTTTATTATTCATTCTGATAAATTGTTCCTGTTTTATTTAAAGATGGACGTCAACGGAATATATTAGTGTTTTGATGCTGTTAGGCTTACAAGAAGTGTGTAATGATTACTTCTATATGATTAAAATTCAAATAAAGTAATTTCTTAATGTAAAAAAAAAATTCATTTTGATCAGCATTTCACTATCTAGAAAAGTCGTGTTTCGCAAAAAGCCCGAACTCATGAATAATTCATATCGTAGTTGTGACGTACAATCAAGGACTGGCATTCGCTGCTTATGCCCACATGTCATGAGTGTTCCCCAGCAAAGTGCATTAAAAAGCGACGTGTACGAAACGAGGACTCAGCCGACGAACTCCCAGTCGTACTCACTTGCCTTCTCTCGACATTTGACGCTTTCAAAGTTGGAACAGAGCCTTGCTTCAAACGATATTTGGTATCCAAACCAAAACTTTCTTTCACTTGACTGGAAGAATCTCTACAGTCGCCCGTAAAATGGGCTGTACAAATCAACGACCATTTTGTCAACGTGAAATCCTTTCGTGTATTGTTCACGAACTTCACCCACTCCTTGGAAGCCGCCGGATTCCGCGGAAATCGGAAAAAACTAACCTCTGGATTCTTGGTGGCACTTCTTGTACATCCACCAACAGCACATGTGCTAGGCATTATGCCGTCTTACACAAAATCGTCAAAACGGGGAAAAAATCATGTGTATAAGCTTCGAGCATTGCCAAACACAAAGACAAAAACGGCTTCCTTTATTTATGCCCCAGATAGTACGTCACACTTACGCTGGTTTACGTGGCCGCTGGTATTTCACCGTTCATTTCGTATTGTATTTCTATGGGCCTTTGCTGGGAACCATGAAAGCGCGCAGCCAACGGCGAGAAAAAACCACTCGCTCAGAAATCTAAGAAGGGGGGCTATTTTTTACAATCAAAATTAAACAAAATAACGGGGAATAAAACCATCGTACTGATAATGAAATAATAACTAAACACAACATAAACAAGACTCAGGAGACGATTTAGTGTACGAGCTCTCGTTGAAGTCCATCTTTAAGAAAATAGAAATTGTATTTTTGAAAAAGTTTCTATCAGAAAACATGTTGAGACACGATTGATCAGTTTCACATAAAACTTTACTATAATATGAAAATGGTATCAAACATCACTTGAAATGCTTCTGTCTGAGGAAGAGCTATTATTTAAAGATGTATCGTTCGTGTTTTACCAGCAATTTGAGTGCAAATGGGCATATCTATAGACCATGTGACTTGTTTACAGTTTGCGTGATCTTAAGAATACCAGGGAGATTTTCCTGCCTGGCAAAAGTGTGGTTTTGCCGGGCAAAACGGTGATTTTATTATTTCTTGTCATAGACCAGTGTTAAAAACAAATCAATTAAAGAATTTTTCTCCTGATATCTCAAAATATCAGATTTTATGGTTTCTTATCATAGACCAGTGTACATTAATGCCCGCCGCACTTTGACCTTTGGAGCTCTTTTGTAAATATGTGGTGTCATTGATCACGTCTGAAGTTTCCATTAGACATATAGCTTCGCTTCACACGCATTGTTGGCATACATGTATTTCTATAAATGTATTGATATCTATTGATATTTCAATCATAATCCACCACAAGATTTTAATTGATCTTCGTCCATTATTAATCCATATAATCGGCTTAGCATCTTTACACAAATGTTGATTTTTTTTTACATTGTTCTTAGTCTCCTTAGTTCATCAGGTTAGGCCTTAATTGGTCATGAGAAGGGCGAAACTATGTAACTGATTGAATCAGTTGACAAAACTCCCACTGCTGTGACATTATTCGCCTTCGTGTTCTTCATCTTAGAATGACTAACGAGTATAGCAACTAATGAGAAGATCAATATAGTGTGGTGGTTTCTTCTCGACGCTGCCGGGTCGCTCTCGGCCGTCGTTAGCGAGCGGTCAAACTTCCGAGGCCGGGGAGGCAGATCCATTGTGGCGTAGGACTGTGCCGGGTATCTGACCGAAACGGTCATTACCCGGTTCCATTTTTCGGTTCCAATTACCCGTAAACGACTTTTTAAAATTCGGACTTAACATTTCTGTCACTCTTGAACAACACTCTAAAAATATTATTTGTAAATTGACAGAAAAAGTGCTGTCAACAGAGTTGCCAGCACTTTGCCTGTTATTTTATTTAACCGTTATTTTGTAAAATATAATTACAGACCTGTTGTTATTATTTTGCTGTAGAAAGCCGAACACATGCACATTTACTACACAACTGCTGTAAAAAAACCAAAGAATTCGCAGAATTCGACTGTATTTTTACAAATTCTATGGTTAAATTATGAAAGTATGGGTAAAATGACAAAAATATGTGAAAATACAATAATATTGACAGATACAGGTTTATTTACATCAAAAAGAAATGTAAAAGGAAATAACAGACAAAAAATCCGTGTAAAAATACAGAATTTTTTTACAGTGAATGTAGTGTTTACATTTTTACAGACAATTACTTTTAAATTCAAGAGATTGCACTCCAATAAAGAAAATATCGATTTAAGTATGGATCTTCTGTATTGTAAAAGTCAATTTGTTACCATTTACAGTACATGTATTTGTACACCACCGGAGGCATGTTTTCAACAAAAACGAAAACGGGTATCTGGGTATCCGAAGTTTCCTGATGTCGGGTATCCGGTTCCAAAAATATCCGAAAACACACGGCCTTATTTTGGCGGCAGTCTACCGCCAGGCCCGCAACACACCACCACCTGGTCACACCCTAACTCGGTCGACTCAGCTCAGACCCGGACACAGTCACACCTTACAGGGGTGGGAAGGACCACGGGGAATTGACGGAAGACTGACACAAAATCTGGGGAGTCTCTTATTTTATTAAATGTAATTTCCTCCTTTAATAGGCGCTTCACGCAGTGTATCCACTAATCGTCAATCACACCGATATTTCAAACCAGATAAATCACTAAATAATGTCTTAATTAATTAAAACCGCAAGGAAATGATTGGAACTGATTTTATAATCATTACTCACACAGTGTATGAGGCTCCTTCCAATACTGGCTAATTTTGATTGGCAATCACTTGTTCCAATAAGTTCAGTTCCCGACGGGACGGAACAGAGCGCAGACTGGAAAAGAAACACGCGGGCTGGCCACTTAAATAGTCGCTCTGCCGTAGGCTGGCCCCCTCACCTCCGTCGCCACGCCACGCCACGCACACAACGGTATAAGTACTAGGTGACGCAACCGGCAGCATGCAGCAGACGCTTAGTAACCAGTACACAAAACAATGGCGCCCCAAGTGTCAATTATTTCGTTACAATAGCATAAATATCAATTGTTTACCTTCAATTCGGGCGATTCACAATGCGGTGCGCCCTCAAGCGGGCAGCAGGGAGAGGCCAATTTACGCGATGCATGATGGGTAAAAGTCGACATCTGGCATGTCTGGCGCGGCGCTTGATGGCCGGATTACACAGTTAGTTGCGAATTCTTGATTTTTATCATGCGATTACTTTATTTATAACTATGGTTTATTTCTGTGAGTCTGCAAAGTGCCTTGCACACACGTCCAAACTCAAAAGTATCGAGAAATACCCATGGATGATGGACATAAGGTGGGTTAAATGGCCACGAAATGACGCTGCCGTCTCAAGTACTAGTAGTAGCATGACTAGCCGCCATTTTGGAATTAATGTTGTCATAAATATCAATTGTTTACCTTCAATTGCCTGAATTAATTGACGAAACTCACATTGCGAGCTCTGATATTATTTGCCTACTCTGGCATCTGCTATAGCGCCCTCTGTTGGTTGTAATGTACATTAATGCTTGTGACCAATGCACAAGTTTATTGTTATAGGAATGTTCAAAAGGTCAATAAATGATTTTAGTGTTATATCAGCAGACAATGTCACATTTCTTTCGTATTATTCAGCCAAATACTAAACCTTCATGTTCTCCATCTTGAATTTGAAGTTGAATGTGAGACACAGCGCCCCTGCATGGGCGGATCCAGAACATTTTTTAGGGGGGGCTGAATATCAAAAAAATTTCAGTACTACAAAAATTACAATGAAATAATCAAAGGGAGAGAAAAACAAAGCACAGTGAGGGAATGGGAGTGCGTTCTCCCCTCCCCCCTCTCTCTTTTTCTCTCTTTTTTATTTTTTTATTTAAATTTTTTTTTTTTTTTTAAACGATTTTAGGGTGGGGGCTACAGCCCCCTTAGTCCCCCCTGGATCCGCCAATGCCCTGGGAAACTTGACATAAAATATGGAGGTCGAAAAGTGGACATCTGCTTTTCAGCTTTCTAAATAATGAAAAGGCAGATTGAACTGATGTGTCTCACTTATAGATTATTGACAGATTACATAACACAATTTGAGCATAGCTTGAGTTTGTCCTTGTCCTCACATCAGATCATTTAAAAGTACCAGAACTAAGGCATGGATGGTGTTACAAGGCCAAATAACACAGTGAATAGCGTACTATGGAAACAAACTGTTAGAAATGTGACGAGCCACACTAACTACGCTGCCAGGCCCCTGTATAATACACCTAATGTTTACCTTGTTTATTTTCTTTGTATATAAAAGTAGACGAAGTAAGTTGAACAGCGCCGCCAGCGTTGATCACATTGCGCCGGTAGCGTTCTTTAACTGCATAATTTGCATAAGGCGGACGATTTAAATGCACCTCTTAACGGCTATAGGCACATGGGCGTGAACATTCCGGAGATTCCTAGACATTTTTCCTGGAGAGTAAGCAAGTAGGGTACAGCGCATGTGACTTCTTCCAATCCTCGAAGCCACACCTTACTCCTCTGGAGATTTTTTTTGCTGTTTAATTATTGATATTGCCGGGCTGCGTTTATTAGGCCCCTATCTTCAGTAAGCCGTCAGTCTCCGTGAGGCATAGGTAGAGAAACTACAACTGCGCCGGTAAGTGTCTTTAACCTTAAAATGATTGTAAGATATTATTTTAAGAATGATTGCTGAAGTGAAATTGGCTTTAGGTTAGATTAACTGTTTTATTAAAGATACAGAATTTGTGTATAATATTTTGAATGGATAACTGAATTTCGATGGATTTAATATTTGTTTCACTTTTATTTACAGAAAGCCATAATATTATTAGTGACTGTCGTTTTGTAAAGTATAAATACTGTAAATTTCATCCACACCACGCCGAATAAATAACTTGTAAAGAAACATAATCTCTGACTGTTTTCGTTGTCACCATCCCGCATAACCTTACCAACTCGGTTACATAAACACAAGTAAAATAATCATTTTGACTTAAAGCATCGAACAAATTCATAATTGTGACCCAAAATACAACACATTACACTAGATATGGTTGCAAAAAAGCGATAACCTTTCATCAATGAAAGAATACAAATACAATATGCAGTTTTCAGTACATTTTCGCAAATCTAGTACACAATACGTTAAGAACTAACCTGAATATTCTCAGCAGTGTAACATTCAAACTACTGGGTCATCCTAACCCAGATGGTCTCAGCTCTGGTCAAGCTACACACAAGAGGAAAATTATAAACCTTTAATAAGTAAATGTAAATCTATTTTATTAAAATGAAGCATCAAATCATTTACAAAACAATTGAACTGAAAAGATGAATAAATTTGTTTACTAAAATGGATGCACTTGTAAAAACAGAGAATACTAAACAGTTGTTTACAAAACCAAACTATGAGTTATATCAATAAGAGAACTAAAATAATAGCAATTCTAACAACGAAGTTCAAAATTACAACTTAAAACGATAAAAACCTTAACTCACCCCGAGATATGGCTACTGATGACTTGACTAATATCGAATGATTCACATGCACGTGTGAACCATAGAGCATATTGGTTTCTGGATGCAGAATGATTCTTGACCCTCTGTGCAGCCCCTTAAAAACTCCTCTAAAACGGTCAGTGAGTGACAGCAAGCCACATACTGATTGGCTGATCACCAATGGTCACCAAACATAAGGATCCTGATTGGTTAACTCAAATCAGCAATTTGCTGAGATGAACTATTTTCCAGTTGCATAAACCCCAAATCTGCTGACTCTCAAAAGCACTCCCAGGTCTCAAAAAACCTTCAGAGCTAATTAACTTTCTCCTTCAAGAGGTACAAATGTATGTAAGAGTCATTAAAAATAACTTTAATGGCTGTGGGAAATGTTCTCTAAAACAAAGGTTCTACTTAAAAATGGTCTGAGGTTGTAACCTTCCAGCTTAATGGCAAATTACAATGTTTGTGCAAACAAACAACTATTTAACCTTGTTGGTTTCAAACAATATTTGTGTCAGCAATTTCAGCAGTGTCTTGCCATGAAAATATTTCGATTAAAACTTGAAAATACTAGGTAAAACTTGTAGCTTTGCATGGTGAGGATGATAAGTAAGACTAATTGAGATTCCACATGGTGTCACCGCAATTAGTTTTACTTGAAAATACTAGATAAACTGAAATGTTATTAATATTATTATTACTAGTTCACAACAATTCTATAAAAGTATCAATTGGTTAATTTTTCACTTTCCGACATTACCAATGATGTACATTCCCTTTAATGTATACTCGTAGAAGCAGTCAGTGCCAACATTACCAATGTTGTACCTTCCCTCTGATGTATATCTTGATTCAAAGAGAGTATTAAAGCATACTCATAGAATCAGTTTTACCAATATTACCAATGTTGTACCTTCCCTTCAATGTATATCTTGATTCAAAGAGAGTAAGCATACTCATAGAAGCAGTTTTGCCAACATTACCAATGTTGTACCTTCCCTTCAATGTATATCTTGATTCAAAGAGAGTATTAAAGCATACTCATAGAATCAGTTTTACCAATATTACCAATGTTGCATGTACCTTCCTTTTAATGTATATCTTGATTCAAAGAGAGTATTAAAGCATACTCATAGAAGCAGTTTTGCCAACATTACCAATGTTGTACCTTCCCTTCAATGTATATCTTGATTCAAAGAGAGTAAGCATACTCATAGAAGCAGTTTTGCCAACATTACCAATGTTGTACCTTCCCTCTGATGTATATCTTGATTCAAAGAGAGTAAGCATACTCATAGAATCAGTTTGGCCAACATTACCAATGTTGTACCTTCCCTCTGATGTATATCTTGATTCAAAGAGAGTAAGCATACTCATAGAATCAGTTTGGCCAACATTACCAATGTTGTACCTTCCCTCTGATGTATATCTTGATTCAAAGAGAGTAAGCATACTCATAGAAGCAGTTTTGCCAACATTACCAATGTACCTTCCTTTTAATGTATATCTTGATTCAAAGAGAGTATTAAAGCATACTCATAGAAGCAGTTTTGCCAACATTACCAATGTTGTACCTTCCCTTCAATGTATATCTTGATTCAAAGAGAGTAAGCATACTCATAGAAGCAGTTTTGCCAACATTACCAATGTTGTACCTTCCCTTCAATGTATATCTTGATTCAAAGAGAGTAAGCATACTCATAGAAGCAGTTTTGCCAACATTACCAACGTTGTACCTTCCCTGTAATGTATATATTGATTCACAAAAACACAAAGTTGAATAACATTTCTGCCAGACAAGATATATATGGTTCAAATACCTCCTACTAATAATAGTTCTTCCTGAATGCAAAAATCACATCTCATGGTTATTTTGACAGTCAAGGTTTGATTTCACCTCCGTGTGGTGTTTAAACCATTTCACACAGCATTAGTGCATTTCTTAAGTCTGATATTGACCACATGGTCCACTATGTACAACATGGTAGGCAAAATGGCAGAGCGTTGTTCATCTTTAGTGCTGTTTTCCAAACATAGAATATGCCCCTGATTTTGAGCTCATTTGATTGAAACCTGCCTGTATGAACAACTGCAGCCAGTGGGGACTTACAGATGCCATAGTGTCCCCCTGAAAATCTTATAATCTCAAAACCCTATGTTCCCCCTACTGAACCAACTTTGGCAATCCTTTTACCATCTTCTTTCTATATATCTTCATAATGGGCGAGTCAAGACCAAAGAAACCATACACTGTTTCAAGCAGGTGTTGTTTCGACCCGTCTGCACTAGCCAACAACGTTCAATCTGCTTTTTCATTATTTAGAAAGCTGAAAAGCAGATGTCCACTTTTCGACCTCCATATCCAGTCCGTGTCGACTCCATAAAGTTTCAACAAGGTTCAATCCCGAGCGTTCACCCTTGCTACACACGAGATCAGCTGATGGGATACACGTATAATTTTATTATGGACGTCCAACTTTCTTTGTCGCTCGCGGTGAATGACCCGCATGGCATCGCGAACGGAATGAATCTAAGCTTTGATGTACACAAAATACCCGTAAATGCATCCATATTTTTTATAAGAATCAAGAGAGATGAACAAAAACCAACCAGTGAAAGTTTCAGCTCATTGAGTTGCGACATGAACCATAAATAGTGAAAATTTATCAGATTTATTTTCATTCGTTTTATGTGGAAAATAACTCACGGCCTATACATTTCACGTTTTATTTGTCAGGATTTTCGGTACCATCACCAACTTCACATAAAGCAATTTTGTTGGTTATAGGATAGTACCAAATGCGTACAATCCTTTTGAAGGGAAGGTGCAACATTGATACTTGAAATCGTACGTTAATTTCAACCATCTAATTTTCAAGAAATATATAATAATAATAATCTGTGAAAGTTTCATCATAATAGATGCTCATGTTTTTAAGAAAGAGACTAAAAACTGTTAGATGTTTGTTTATATTCGTCCTAACTTCGACATACAAATATATTTTTTCTCTAAGATAAAGTACTTAAGTAAGGCTAATTGCGGTGACACCATGTGAGATTCTCTATTGAGTAGTATTTAGTTCTGAAAAGAACTGGAGGTTACAACTCGACGTTTTGATCAGTATGCTCTGATCATCCTCCAGTTCTTTTCAGAACTGTCACCGCAATTAGTCTTACTTATCCTCTTCACCATCCAAAGTTACAAGTTTTACCTATAAAGTACTTAATTCAGACGAAATAAATTTTCATGACGATTGATACTTGTACCAACTTAACACCACAATAATTACCAATGTTGTACCTTCCTTTTAAAAGGGAAAGTACGTCATTGGTGACATTACACACAATCTACACCTTTATCTTTTAAGAATATAATTTTCTTGAAGCTACCAACAGGTTATGCTCCTCCTTTCGTCTTTATCAAAATATACATGGGACATACAATGTGGAGTGATTTAATTTCTATATCTATAACGCAGACGATGGTTTTCTTCAGAGATCCGAATACTTAAGACTCGCCGATTGTTTTGACAAAGTCTTGAGGGGAGGAACTACATGGGATGATAAGCCAACAATTTGGTATGTATTTTGTGTGAAAACGTCTTGAAATATAAACACCTCAGACCGACTTATAAGGAAAACAAAATACGGATTTTTCTCACAAAAAATAGCATAATAATTATGTTTGCAGTAGGGATCTCCTCAGATGGCCTACATTGACGAACCCAACATGAAGCTAATATGACATATTTTACCTGTTTTTGTCCTCACAAAATCGTCTCCGTGAATATTCGTCCCCTTATCTGCTCAGTGCACATCGTAGCCCTCTAGCGGTGAATTTGCACCCAGTGTCTTGATGATAGCCACTTTGGCGTTGTGTGAGCGTTGTACGTACACTTTATGTGCGTATGTTATGGTACTAAGCGCGCGTCTACTTCTGCCTGACAATTCAAGTGTTTTCAGTAAAAAATTAAAAATGCTTTTTCCCCGCCAACGTACGGCAATATAGCTCAGTCGGTACAGCGCCTGTACGGTAACCCAGGGGACACCGGTTCAAATCCCGTCGTGGCGAGAATACATTTGCTATTGATGGTTGGAAACATCAAACGGCGCAAACAACGACATTAGCATTTCAAGTTTGGAAAAATAATTATGAAATTATGAAATATAAGAACCTTACAAAATTACAAAGAATACAAGCGATAAGAAGGGTAATGATTGTGGTCTTTGTCACATGACCCACTTAGGGAGACGATTTTGTTTTTTGTTGCTCATTTCAGATATAACTAGCTGTTTACCCGTTTTACAGATCTGATGTAGTCCTGACATCTGCTATGTAGACAATTTGAGAAGGCATTACAATAAGTAAGCACGGGCTCAGTGACAAACTTTAATGAGCTATATGACATCATCACTTCATTTACATAAGCCAATTACAGCCCGCAGTGGTTTGGGAAGTAATGAATATTCATTTAACGATCACGCGTTGAACTTTAACCGGTGATCTCCTGATCCTAGCGTTGCGCGCCATGTTGCAGACAAAGTTACGTTGTAGCTCTCGGCCGAGAAGAAACTGTACAGACTATTCAGCAGGCTATTACAAAAACTTGACTGAATTTCCACTACTTGAAAGAGGACAAAGTAAAACAAGACCTGTTAAATGGAACCCTAATGCAGCGTTTCATGTTGAGGTATGTGTTAGTTAATTACTTGTTTTTGGCTGTTGCTTTCAACGTGCTTTGTACAACCATGGTACAACGACACTATAGACAGTAGTTGGACAATTCCATTCTCTACAGGGGTGATACTTGTGTTATGCACTTCTATAACCTTTTTTATAAAAAATAAAAAAATAACTAGGAAGCTATATTTATAATGAAAATGTTTAATTAAGTTTCTTATGTAAATATATATTTCCAGTGAACTTCAATACCTACATCTCCCAAAATTACGATGTATTTTGGAAACTTGAGTAAGACACAAGCATGACAGGGGGGGTCATTCCATGCCAACTCAACAAGTCAAATGGAGTCTTTTCAATTTTGGTGTGCTGGAAGAGAATTGAAAATCCTAAAAAAATTCCCTTTCGTTCTTGCACGATTTCAAGTGAAATATGTAAAGGATTATAGGCCTTTTATAGCTAAGGTCCATTTTTCCAATTGTTTTTATTGAGGCCTATTTTATTTTTTGATTCAGATTGTGGAAGAAGATGACAGTAGAGCATTGGTCCATTATTTAGGATGGAGCGATGAATGGGACCAGTGGATAGAAAAGGTGAGCTACATTTTCCTCTTAAAGAAGACATTTTGTTATTTGTCTCAAATGTCGTGAATTTATTATACTCCGTACTGGAATCAAAGGCATTAAAATGTACAGATGAAAGGGTACAGTATTCACTTGTAAGGTCATTTGGTTTTGGAAACTTGAGCATGTTGAGTAAGACTAGCTTAACCCTAACTCTCTAGACAACAAAGGAAGTTGGAGGATTTTGAAGGATTTTTATTGTTCAGTAACAATGCTTAGGGAGTGATTAAAGGTGTTTGTATTAACGTGAGACTTGGTCAAATCTCTGTAGCTCAATAGACCCGTTTGTCTCTCGGAAGTTTGAGAAATTTTCAGTTGTTATAACATGAGGAATAGAGCCCTGATACGCCAATTTTTAAAAAGGTTTTTTGTTTTGTTTTGTTTATTTTGGTCTTCAATTCCAGACAAATGTAATCACCAAGGAGGAGTTGCCAGCTGATATTGGGTCAGCAGATCATTTGAAGGCGGTGTTCAGACTGGCTGTAAAAGAAAAGCTAACAGTTAGTATCAATAACAATCCAGAGTGTGTTATACGCATTCCCGTTGCTCCCGAGGTCTTTGAAGAAGTGTTCGCTTGTACTCAGAACAGCATTTCAGTGGATGAACTTGATTCAATTTTGGGCCTGAACTGGAACTCGCGCATTGTAAACCGAGATGGAGATTTCGCTTACGTGAAGGAAACTGGCATGCGCTTAAGGCTGACAAAGATTAGGCCTTTAATAGAGTATGTAGAACACAATGGGTCCCTGAAGGAGCATCATTTAGAAAGAGGACACTGTTTAACTTTTAGGTTTGTCAGATCATATGGTACACGTCAAGAATGGGAACAAAGAGAAGGTAGGCCTATATAGGACCACAGAGTTATTTATAATTTTAACATCTAATTTACCCCTTCAGCAATCGTAATTTTTCATAGTTTGTTCAAAACAGTTGCCAATTCAATGATTGTTATATGTGCTTTTAAAATAGTGTTAATGGCGTTGAATCAAGTTGTTTTCCTTTACATGTACCATGGCTTACTCATGTTTAAATGTGCACTTGACTTTTGTGGCTGACGTTTTAAGATCAATTTTGGATAAAACTCCAAGTGAGGCCACGTCTCTCTTGTTCCGTGCTATATGCCAACATTATTCTATTGATGTCATTTTCACTCCCCGCTTGCAAAGTGCCATAAAAGCATACTTGTACAAGCCCAATGGATTTGTATCCAGAATTAAGAAGTCAAAATTGGGAGGCAAGCAGAGCACCCTGTTTGCTGCTTGGCTTGATAAGGTAAAATTCTGGAAAATTAAGATTTTTTATTCAGAGTATACAAAAACAGGTCTACTTGATAACATCAAGAAATTGAAAAGGGAAAATGGAAAGATGGCAAACAGAAAACAAAAACTGAAAAATATTGTGAAAAGGAACAAACTTGAATTGCTGAGAGAGAAACATAGGAAACGTGCCATGTGCCTCTCCATGATACTGAGAAATAAGCAAACAGGCAGACGATATGCATGGAGAAACAAATATCAGTATTCAAAAAGACATGCAATGAGACTTTAAAAAAATATAAAAGAGGAGTGTCAAGCCAGGATGCAATTTCTTGATTCATGGGGAGTTCAAGTCAGAAATATAACAGTCAAAGATGCAAAAAGTGGACAACTGCAAAATATTTCTCTGATAGAAGATACAGAGGAATTGTGTAATATTTCTGAGTGTAATGAAGATGAGTTCTTACGAAGGGTTAATCTTGCCATTTTAGTGAAAGATGCCCATGGCATCTCTGATGAGTCGTGGAACTCACTTGCTTGTATAACCAATCTCCCAAATCTTACACAGGTAAAAAGCCAAATGCCACAAAGTGAGATAGATATCCCCTTGTCAAAAACAAAATCATCTAAACCAGGAGTTCAAAGAGATATAAAAGTACTGCTGACGAAAGAAATAAAGCATCTTGTGAGTAAGGATATACTTGGGGAGGGAAAACCAAATGTGGATGTAAAGATCACAGGGGATGGCACAGTAGTAGGTCGATGGCATTATGTGAATGTCACTTGCACAATACTAAATGATGAAGCTAATGCAACTTCAGCAAGTGCGCATCACCCCATAGCAATCCTTTGTGATGAGGAGAAATACAGTCAGTTGAAAGAGCATTTAGTTGATATAGTGCAAGATGTAGCATCTTTCACAAGTGTAGTAATCGATGAGGTGGAGTACACAATTCGCTATTATTTATCAGGAGATTACAAGTTTCTTTTAACCGTCTGTGGCATGGGAGCAGCAAACTCCAAGTTCCCCTGTATTTATTGTCTGACTGATAGTTCACATTTGCACATCGCTTCTCCCACAATTCAGCCACGAACAATTGGTGAAAAGGGTCACTCATGTGTAAGGGATCCCATTTTCAAGTCTATACCAAGTGAGCGTGTATCTTTCGATACCTTACACATGTATCTCAGAATCACTGACAGGCTAATGAAGAAAATAATGCAAATGATCAACGAGCTTGACATGCAAGAGATGGGATCAGTTTGTAGGTCCTATGATCCCGACAAAATGAAAAAGTGTGCCAAGATGGAAGACATTCTGGAAAGAGCTGGTGTACGTGGTTCCCCTCTGAATTATGATAAGGAAACAAAATTGGTGAAATGTCGGGATCTTAGAGGGCCCGAAAAACATAAAGTGGAGAAATTTTTGGATGACATAGAGAAGCTTGTTGAATGTCATGCACATGGACATGCAGTAGTTAATTCATGGCGCAGGTTCAGGGTACTGTATGACAATATTCGATCATTTAAGCAGGCTAATTCCAAGTCTCCTGACAGACCTGCCCAGTTGGCAATGTTGAGAGGTGACTTGGTTGAGTGGTATGAAAGTCTAGTATCTGTTTGCACTGCTAAGATAGCAACCCCGTATTTGCATCTGTTTGTAGTGCATTCAACTGACCTCATAGAAAGATTAGGCTCCATCCACATTTTCAATGCACAGGGCTTAGAAAAATTAAATGACATGACAACGACAGAGTACTACAAAGGTACCAACCACCGCAAAGGTGTGGAGTCAATCACCCAAATCATGCGTAGGAGCAATAGACGTCTGTATCGTGCACATAAAGGCATTACACTTCCACGAAAGCCAAAGAAGTGTGGAAAATGTGGCCAGTATGCTGGCCATAATCGCACAACCTGTCCAAACCCAGACCAATGTCAGAATGAACTATAAATGGAATTCATGTAAATTGTCTAATATAATTATGAGGGTTGCTGTGTATACAAATATAATACAGGACTTTAATGTATAGCTTGTTAAAGTACAGCAGTTACAAAGGAGGCAAATTTTGCATAATTTTTTTGGAATGCAAGTGTACAAGGGTTTTTAAAGTACAGGAACAGTTTTGAGAAAAAAAATTACTTATAAAAGTTATGTGTGCTTACTGAATGCACTTATGCAATGTATAGTACAGCACCCATTTATCTATCGTGCGTACTGAATTTATGCAATGTTCTGTGCAATAATTAAAATTACAAGTAGTTGTGTTTTTATTGTATGATATTATTTGCCGAAAAGCAAAAAGGTCTTTTTAAAGTGTTTGAACTTTGGAGTTTTGAAATTTCATTTGTTATATGTATCAAGCCAGAGTTAAAGTTATTTTAGAGTGCATAAATTGTAAGATTGAAATAAAACAGAAACTCATGTAAGCCATGTGTGAATGGAGTGTATTTTTTTAAATTCTTAACAATGTCAAAGACCCCTAGTATTACTATTAGAGCAAGTTGACAAGAACATTAATGACGGCCGAAGGACTAATAATGAAGAATACATCTCCTTTTAATATTGAAGTAATTAAGAACTACCAAAACAGTTATAGCTTGATCAAAATTGCCCTTAAACCCTCTACAGATGCAGTGCTACCAATTTTTTCTGTAACTCGGTGGTCGCTTAATCAGCAACAACATCTTTTGGAAATCCCCTTACCACCCCCCCCCCCCCCCAATAACCATCCAAAATGCTCTAAGTCCTTTTTATTCACCCAGAAACTCCCATTATGTTTGTGCACAAAACCCGATTGTGGTACATTACAAACAACCCTCTGAATACACCCGAACGGTAAATGGTAGCGCCTGACCATGCGGCGTAAACAAATGACGATTAGCCAATCAGCATGCAGTACCGTGAAGATTGCACGATCATGTCACGCATACGAGGCACACAACTGGGTCCGGGTCAGATCATTAGAATGCAGAAAATCAACTTCGGGGGTGGTCTGTGAATATTACATAGGTACATATGGTAAAATTATGTAAATTTCATTCAAACTTTGTTTGAATATTCATTAGGGTCGACAGCAACTAACTGTGCAGTTACTTTATGAATGAGCTACATGAGTGAACAGCAAATAGACCGCCCGCTGGAGGCCATGTAGGGAGCGTCTTACCGCACCGCGAACTCGTGTATTGTTAATGGTCGTGTGTGACGAGGTCAGTGTGCTGAAGTGCAAAAGTTGTCGTTTTGAATTCGACGGGTACATATGTAAAAAAAATTCAAAAGCAGAAATATTGGGTTTCTACAGCAAGTAGACAAACTAAATTTACATGGGGTACAGTTACTATGTCCAGTACATGTTTCTTTTGGGAGCATGGGTTTCATAAAATAGAGGGTATATGCATTTGGCCTATACTTGTCTGTGTGCGTAATGCAGTGTTTTTCAACGCTGGTGTTTGTATGAGAGATGTCCGTTTACTTATTGTAATGGGGAGCACAATTTGCGAGGGGAGCACAGTTATGGGGAATAAGAGGTAGAGATAGTTGGTTTGAACACAAATTAATGATGCAGATATCAGTGGTTACAATTTGTATGTAATAGATACTTGTTTATTGGCAACTTGATGGCAGTAAAACATGGAGGATATAGTTTAAAAAAGCATGTTATTTTATTTTAAAAAAGGGTTGTGATTATATGATGTTTCTTTGGCAAGGTTCTGTGAAAGAGTGATGATGGTAAAATAATGTAGAAGCAGTTGTTTGTTTTGTTGGTTAAGTGAAAAGTGTTATCCGGAAAACTGAAATTGGAGGGGCTCTTTGTCTAGATGGCGGGGGGGCGCGAATCTGAGGTTGCTGATTTGTCAGGAAGAGGGAAGTTAGCCTTAGAGATTTCAAGGTGTATTTTTTAGTGTGCCTAAACGATGGCCCCAGTGAGGTATTCCATGTCCAGCAGTACTACAGTATGAAATACTAACGTTATTCGAAAGTTTTTGACCGTCACGTTTCCGCATGTATTGTAGGGTTATTTTTGGAAACCGGATCTCGCCAAAATTAGGCTGTGTATATTCTTTCTATTCTCAGTAAGCATGTGGCTATTCCAGAATTCACTCTGCAAGCTAAAATAATGAAAATGGGCTGACTTACCTGGTGTGTGTTCAACGATGGTGCGTGTGTGTGAGTGATTGAATGCCGCTGGTGTGTGGTTATGGCATACGTCTCTACTACGATTACTGTAGCCAGGCACCGCTTGGTAGTATGCGTGTGCTTGTATGGCGCGTGTGTGGTACCTATACCATGCACACCGTAAGACACATGTACAGATTTTTTTGTGCAGGATAAGAAAGGCCGCACGGAATTTCACTTTGCCATACTGGGAAACCGCACACACGCTGAGCACCTATCTTTTTACCGCAGGATAAGAAAGGTTGCACAGCTTGCAACTCTTCCGTAACTGGGAAAACAACGCACCCGTGTATGGGCGTCACAGACAGACAACACCGTCCTCTTTTTATAATATAGATGGTTATTGTCGCAAGAAGCCTATACTGTTTTGACCGTTTGACGTCAGCGTTATGATTGTGATGATATCGGTTGCTGAGTGATGAAATTAAACTTGATTTGCTTAACCGTTTGTGCCTCAGGTAAAGACATCAGAGGCTGTCCAATTTTATTAAGGAGGATGGCGTGATTGCTAATTACCGAATTGAGACTAGTTTTGTTAACACAACAGAGCTGCAGTTTTGACAGATGAGACGCGAGGTTAAGTTGCAATTACAGGATACGGGTGATGGATGAACGTTGTAATTGTTTAGTCAACTAGACTTTTAACATTACTCTGCACCGCTGACATCTGTAGGCGTAAGTAAACCTGTTGATTTCAACCGGGCAAGCTGAGTTGTTGCATTCAGGTCGATCTGGTTAAGGAGAAAGAGGCCGGGTTGTCTATGGCTGGAGAAATGGTGACGACGTTATAGATAAGATATAAACTTGAGGAGAGTTGGATTTCTGTTAACCTCTTTTGATTGTTCATCGTTGAAGAAAACTCTTCGTCATGTTACCAGTTAACAACGACACTTTCCCGGTGCTACCATCTTCGCCGGACGGTACCGACCGACTAAACCCGGCTTTGATCGCGCTCCGGACAGCGTACATAGCCGTTACGAGTCTCGCTATCATCTGCGTGAACGTACTGACCCTCGCTGTTATGTGGAGGGTACGTGGGGAGTTCCCACCCGGCTCGACCAAGCTTGTTATGTCCTCCCTTGCCCTGTCAGACCTTGGGATAGGGATAATGACTATCTTTTATATCCCAATATCGGCTATGGATAGATGGCCATTTGATACCATGTGGCCATGCACACTAATGGGCTCCGTACAATGGTTTCTGATCGCTGTCTCAATCAATAACCTCATGCTTCTGTCATTCGATCGTTTGATAGCAATCACCAAACCTTTACTCTACCCAACCCTCTTACCCCAGAGACGCATGATGTATATTACCGTATTCCAATGGGTGAGTAATGCCGTTTTTGTAACGGTATTAATGGCCGTGGTGCAACCAGAGGTGCGGTACAAGCAGGCCGCCGCCGTGTGTTTGTTGGAGAACGACGAAGATAATTTAGCGTTAGATGTAACCTCGTTTTGCAGCGCGTTTCTTCTCCCCGTGACGATTATGCTTGGTATCTACATAAAACTCATCCACACCAGCCACACCCAAGCCATGAAAATTAACACCGTGAACGTACCATCACATCACTCCCCAGAGGAACGTAAAAACGTCGGTAAAGCTGGAAGTGGGAAAGCCGTCAAACTGTTCTGCGTGATTGTTACGGTATACACCGTTAGCTGGCTGCCATATACCTCTTTGCGGATTTATGGCGATCTTAATCCGGATAAAATTCCGTCATGGTTGGAATTTATCTTTGTGTGGCTAGCCATAAACAACAGTTGGTGGAATTTCATCATATACGTTGGAATGAACAAAACATTCAGAAAGCTATCTTTTGAAATATTAAAAGACTTAATCAAGCAATGCAGAAGATCACGTGTCTGACAATACAATCACCAGAGAAGCAGAATGAACCCCAAATATATTGATGGTTATTGTTCAGTTTTCAATTTGGAGCAGTGATAAGAGATCAGGAAAATAGTTTCTTCTCCCCTCAACGTTAAATCATATTGATCACGGAAATATTAACTTATATCCACGGCATACTGTATACAGATATTTTAAATGCATTAAAGGTAAGGTGCAACATTGGTATTTCTCAAAAATTATAAACGATCACAGTTTTTACATAATTATAACTTACTTAGTGTAAATTTGAAACATGTATCATTCATTCTGAGAAATTATTGCTGTGCTTTAATTTCATTTAAAAAAATAAAAATGGTATTTTTCAGAAAGTTACCATTTAAAAACATATTGAGAAACCGTTGATCAGTTTTTACATAAAACCAACGTTCCGATAAAACAAAATTGCCTGAAAATGCCGTTAAAATAACGAAAAACGTGGGCGCTACATCTTTAAGTAAAATTATTTCTCATCTGATTGTTTGTCAATAATCAAATCAGAGAGTACCATACTCATAAAGATAGTTTTGCCAGCATAACCAATGATTTACCTTTCCTTAATTTGTTTACAAGCGTCGTCAAAACAGCCTGAAATCTCCAACAACATGCGAATACCATTTGAATTTTGTTCTTTTTGAGTGCAAATGGGCATATCTATAATAGACCATGTGACTTTACATTTGTGTTAAAATCAATTTAAGAATTTTTCTGCTGATAACCTCAAAATATCAGATTGTATGGTTGCTTGTCATAGACCAGTGTATATTTTATGCCCAGCACACTTTGACCATTGGGGCTCTTTTGTCAACGCGTAGTGTCATTGGTCACATCGTCTGTAGTTTTCATTAGACATAATTATGTGTAGCTTCGCTTCACACGCATTATTGGCATATTTCTACAGATTTATTGATATTTCAGTCATAATGAATCACAAGATTAGATCTTTCTCAGTAAGCATATCTCTCCATTATTGTTTAATCTACAAACAAAATATTAGGGTAAAGCGTAGTCCAAATTACATGGAAATATCTAACTATAGTTATTGTTTAAATTAAGTAAAGACTGTTTGGGGTGACACAATGTGAAATTCTCTTTTGAGTAGTAAATAGTTCTGAAAAGAACTAGTGGTTAGCTATTGTTTGTATGCTGCACGTGATAGTTATTGGTTTTGTGTGAAGTTTTTTGAAATATTTTGTTTTATTTTTGGCATATATACACGTCGTGTGATAAAATATGTGACAAACATCACACCAAGTTGCATTGACATTAGGTATCTAGGCTTACGTATGAAAATTTTAGTTTTATTTTATTTTCTGTAAAGAAATGAGTGTGGATTGACTAGTTTGTATTTAGAATAAAGCTCAGTTGGTAGAGCCAACGTACGGCTATAGCTCAGTTGGTATCTAGCCAACATACGGCTATAGCTCAGTTGGTATCTAGGCAACAATACGGCTATAGCTCAGTTGGTATATAGCCTAGCCAACATACGGCTATATAGCTCAGTTGTTATCTAGCCATCATATGGCTATATAGCTCAGTTGGTAGAGCCAACATACGGCTATATAACTCAGTTGCTATCTAGCCAACATACGGCTATACAGCTCAGTTGTTATCTAGCCATCATACGGCTATATAGCTCAGCTGGTAGAGCCAACATACGGCTATATAGCTGAGTTGGTATCTAGCCAACATACGGCTATATAGCTCAGTTGGTAGAGCCAACGTACGGCTATAGCTCAGTTGTTAGATCCAACGCACGATTAGGCCAAAAAAAGAAAGATGTTGAGTTGCCCTCCACCGACCGACCCAAAAGTGCTGAAATCTCGGGTCGGTTTTTTTTTCTCTTTTTTTTCTTCCTGTCATTCATAGGCCTATTTATTAATGAAACTTACCAATTTTCTTTGTATAAAACATAATACGTTTGATTTGTGAAATTTTCCACTTTTTTTACCGGTAAATTTACCGGTACCCAAGACTCAATCTACATGTTTTCAAATCGAATGGCCCTTACACGTTGTGCACTGGCACCCCGCACTGTACATGTACATGTACGTGTGTCAACGATTGCGACTCAATCTACACGTTTTCAAATCGAATGGCCACTCACATGTTGCATGTTGAGCATTGCATGCAATATGGATGAATTGGCTATGATCTTTGCGCTTGTGTCCTTGACAAGACACTTTACCGTACTTGACTGTACACTGTACCAACGTGTGTTTAACTTCTAAACGTAAAGTTAAACGCAAATCTGTAACACTTTTTAACATTTTGATACGCTTATTAATACACACAGAACACATGTTTATATTTAAACATGGTATTTATTTATTTAAACACAATTTTTTAAATAAACACATTAATATGTTTAACAATACTGTCAATAACTAGTTTTTATCAACGTGAAGTCCCCTGAAGTCCCCTGAAGTCCCCATGGTTTTCCCTGAACCTCATTCTCACATTAGTGATAGTTGAGAAACGAGTTAATTGCCAGATATTGGTTCTACCCCGAACCATAATCTCACTATAGCGACAGTTGTACGATAAGGTTTTTTTCAGAACCTGTACCTCACTTAGAGATAGTTGAGATAAACACATGGTGTTACCGCAAACCGAAATGATATCAATACTCCACCATGCAAAGCCTTAAATCTTTAAAATGCCATGTTATAATTATGTCTATTAACTTTCTTAAGAAAAGACCGCCTGAAATGTATATCCAATTTAATCTTAATGGTACTATTTTAGATGTTGTGAATCATGAGGTTGCTTGGTGTCATTATTCAGAATGACTTGAAGTGGGACCTTAACACCAAGGATATTGTGTCTAAAGCCACGTGAAGGCTGTTTTCTTTATGTATTCTAAAAAAGGCAAAAGTTGCCATTGATGATCTCATATCTGTATATTTATCATACATACGACCTACTGTTGAGTATGCTGCTCCTGTTTGGCATGGGTCTATAACTACCAAACAATGCAATTTTTTAGAAAGAGTTCAGAAAAGGGCACTTAGAATTATTCTACATGATGATTATGTTTGTTATGAAAATGCCCTGTGGATTACCAACCTGTCCTCACTGCATTCACGTAGGGAAAATCTCATTTTTAATTTTGGTAAAAGTCTTCTTAAATCAGAATTATACTGGGATTTCTTGCGTCCCTCTAATGTCTCACCTAGTGTGGCTCTGCGTACCAAGAAATTTTGTGATGTTCCCAAGGCTAGGACTGAGAGATTCAGGAATTCCCCCATACCCCACTATTGTTAACATTTTAAACCAGAACATTTCATGCTGCTAATTTTGCTAGTGGTCGCTTTGTGCAATTTGTCAGTTTTCCATTCTTTTTATGCTGTGTAATTTGTCGGACTTTGAATTTTTTATTGTAAATTGCAGTATTTTAGCCAAGTGCTGTTTTTGTGATGTATATGATTTAAACCTTGAATAAATAAATAAAAAATAAAATAAAATAAAATATATAAACGTGTTTGTCTGTTTATGCCATAAACATTTGGACGCATTTATACAGTCTGTGGCCCTTTTTAAACGTTTTGACACGTGTATAACAACTATAATGTTTAACAGCTAAACACTTGTTTTAAATCGTCATATTTAACTCAGTCAAAACATTCAACTACAGCTTGCATCTTCAACAATATTAATACTATATAAAATAGTCTTTCCTTATAAAACAACGGAACTATGCTAAACTCATCATCAGCTTGCATCTTTGACAATACCCTTCACCTGGATTGATACATAAATAAGTAATTCTTAATGAAACCATGTTAAATGCATCATCAACTTGCATCTTCAACAATATTAATACTGTATAACATAGGCTTTCCTTTCTTTGTCAGCCATACCCTTCACTTGAATTGATACATAAATAGGTAATTCTTAATGGAACCATGTTAAATGCATCATCAGCTTGCATCTTCAACAATATTAATACTGTACAAAGTAGGCTTTCCTTTCTTTGTCAGCCATGTCATCTACTTGGATTGATAACATAAATAAATAATAACGGTACCATGTTAAATGCATCATCGTTGACTTTGGCTCAATAGCCAGTGGTTCCTGTTAAAGCACATGCTTTGAGACAATTATTTTGTTTTGCCTTACTCCAACCAAAGATGTTTAAATGCCCAACATCAGCATTTTTCTTTTTAAATTGCTGGTTTGTGCATCATCTACTTATTGGCAATTGTTCTAATTTTGTTTTCCAATATCGTTTTGAGACATCCAATTCCGACCATTTTGGTCAAAAGAGGCAAAAATGTGTGTACTCGATTTGGAATATCTGGCCAGACGAGAAACCATGGAGTGAGAGACTTCTTGGCGGGGTTTTACAGTAAAACGGTTGTGAAGTACGTCATACAAGCGTCGCAGCCTTTGGTATCGTGTGAACACGAGAGCGTTATGTAGGCCATATGCCTTGATAACACATGTCTCGACTGTTTCCTTGTTTCGTGACTGAGGCCTGAGCCTAAACTTCATTTGGGAATAGGCATCCCTTAGACATACGTCTTAGTTACATCCGTGGGAATGGGTGAGAAGGAGATGTAGGCACTTCTGTGATTATATATACTTATAGGCCTGATTAAACTGAATGTGCATTATTGCCATTCAATTCCACTGATAACTCCCCCTCAAAGCCTGGTGGACAACCATTTACCTTTTCAGCTCAGAATATAAGTTTCAATTTGGCAACTTAAAAAACCTTTTCGTAATTATAAACACTGTCATTTAGATTGTAATCACCTCATAAACAGTATTGTTTAATTTATAAACACGTCATGTGTTTTACAGTATTTACCATCACATGAAAATTATTTATTTTAAAATCTATACAGAGAAATGTTACGAATATCATTAAATACATATTTAAGTCCATCTGTAATCATTTCGTTCTGTGACGTTATTGTCACATGTACGTGTTAATGCAAATAGGCAGTATAACAACAGCGCGCTTATTAAGAGTAGTCATGGTTGAAAAGCGCTTATATTTTTACCTTAATGTTTACTTTAATTTTTGCATCGGCATGGTTGGTTTCTTTTCATTCTTCGTGAATTGTAGACTGCCAAGGCCTCACGTATCACCATTATATAAGCCCTAAAAAGATGGTTTATTCAGTTATTATCCCGTCAAAATCGATATCACTGGGTACTGACGTTTATTTTTAATTAAATGGTTGTAGCATTTTGCAAGAAGCATCTTACCCATTATAAAGATATATCGCCCGTGTTTGGCTAAGAAGACCCACAAAATATAATTCATAGAGTGAACGAATTTTGAAAGATATCGTTGTTTAACGAAATAAAATAAATTATGAAATTCAGATGTCGGAAACTGTATAGATAAAAGTGATATTTCAAACGCGGTTGATTGTGATTGAGAGTCGGCCGCGCTGGCTAATTAGAAGACTGACCACGCCCTCAACTCGTTACTTACAATAACGTGCATCATTGATCGCGTAAGTTTGGCTGAATATACAGACTTGAATATATGGTAACGAATCGATTATTCATATATTCAAGATCGTAGCCAGCCTACGTTTGAGTTGCCGTAAGGATGGCCAATGCCGATTCCATTATTAACTAGGTTCAACTATTTATGACGAAATTCAAAATTATCAACATGTTCAATAATCATACATGAACACCAAAAATGCGTCAGAATACTTCACCATTTTACAAATAATACTGCAAAATCTCCTGATATGAATGTATATATTGCAACAGAAACTAAACGTAATTAACAAATACACTGTAGGCCTACCTATATCCTACAATATGAATGGAAATTTCGAGAAGAGCTCCACATACACGTGTATACAAGAGCTCTTCTGGAATTTTCCATTCCGATTGTGTACGTACATAATTATGTTATCAATCCGTGTGTGTAGCAGTAGATTTATGAATATTTATATATTTGGGAAATTCGAGCAATCAGGTTGTTTCTCCGGTTTGCGATAATCGTTAGATTTTGACGCACCCTCGTACTCATGGTAATTCACTGCTGCACATGGCAAGTATGTGTAATACGATAGGATCGAGGTATAATAAAACGGCACGCATCCCCAAATCTACGGCCAAATCTACGACTTGATCTCAAGTCTATCCTTCGTGCGGATCTTCAGTGTCTACATTGATTGCTTGTTATAAGTCAACCGCCTGTTGATTTCACCGGTTAAACTGAGTTGTTGCATCCAGGTCGATCTGGGTCAGGAGAAAGAGGCCGGGTTGTCTATGACTGGATCGTTAAAGACAATTGATGTGGGTTACCTTATGTGGAATATTTATATCTGCGAGGCGAGCGGCATATCCGAAGAGAAAACGACGGTATAGATAAGCAAATTTAGTGAAGACATAAACTTGAGGAGAATTTGATTTGTGTAAACTCTTTGATTGTTCCTTGTGTGAGAAAACTCACTCGTCATGTTACCAGTTAACGACACTTTCCCAGTGCTTCCGTCATCGCCGGACGGTACCGACCGACTAAGCCCGGTTTTGATCGCGCTACGGACCGCGTACATAGCCGTTACGAGTCTCGCTATCATCTGCGTGAACGTACTGACCCTCGCTGTTATGGGAAGGTACGGGGGTTCCACCGGCTCGACCAAACTTATGCTCTCCCTTGCCTGTCAGACCTTGGGCAGGATTATTCTCGCACCTATTCGTATATTCTGGATGGTGTTGTTTGATACTATATGGCCATACACATACTAAGTAAAATTTTCTGGGTGTTATCTCTCAATTCCTTGCGCCTCATGCTTCTCCTATTTCGATCGTTTTGATGCTTAATAGCAAACCTCTACCCCCAAGCCTCTTACCGCAGAGACGCAGTGATGTATGGCCGTATTCCAATGGGTAAGTTCTACCGTTTTGTAGCGGGTAATGGTAACACAGCCGGGTGGGGCTGCGGCCCGATGCCGTCTTGTGTTT
>CM055831.1:22616608-22678908 GCA_029582265.1 Zoroaster sp. YZ-2022
GGGCCCACCAGTTGAGCACAGACGACGCGCAGTGGAGAAATACAATTAGCTACTCCAGATCTTTGACACGGGATACAACGGAAGGCTAAAGGGAACTAGACGAGAGCTGTTCAACTTGGAACATTGTGGTGGGCCCATCAGGTTTTTTTAAATGTCTGACCAGCGTAAGCATTAATTCCGTATTGATATACAGGGTCAGGAAGTGAGATATGAGAGGCCCGATTTGAGAGGTCACGTGCAAGAAGCAACAAAGGCTTAAATAAAACACAAAAGCCGTGTAGTAAAGTTAAACGTTTTCTTTTTTTTTAGGTTTTACATTTGCAGACAAATCTGATCAATTTGTCTGGGTGCTAAAACCTATTCAAAACTGTTGAAATGTTAAATATTTTGTTAACAATAATACCACTGTGAATTTCAAAGAAGTCTAGCTGAGGGAACTCATAAAAGCATATTCATATGTAAAATCAACCTTGTATAAAACAAAGATAATATTGTGAATTGGAAGACACCATACTGATAATTAATTCATAACCTAGTTATCACTCTTCCTTAATTTATTTTGTAGATATCTATATCCCCAAATTCCTCATTAACTACATTACGGGTTTAATATTATAGTTTGTCCATTTTGAATTATTAATTAAATTTGTTTGAAGTTAATCTGATTGTCAGTTTGATTTTCTTTCTTTTCTTACCTTGTCCTTGGATTGGTTTTGGCAAACTACCCTTTTATTACTTAGGTAAGTCTCAGCATTTCAGGTGCGCGTTACAGAGCCATTTGCCCATTTCCCCCTAGATCCGCACAAGGGGCTTAGGGGGGCCTACTTAGTAAAATAGTAACTATTCTTGGCTACGGGCATACTATGTAAATCTAATATGTGCATGGCCATATCAAACATATGCATACATCCACCAACTCTTGGCTACAGGCATACTGTGTGAATCTAATCTGTGCATGCCCCTGTCAAACATATGCATACATCCACCAACTCTTGGCTACAGGCATACTGTGTGAATCTAATCTGTGCATGCCCCTGTCAAACATACGCATGCATCCACCAACTCTTGGCTACAGGCATACTGTGTGAATCTAATCTGTGCATGCCCCTGTCAAACATACGCATGCATCCACCAACTCTTGGCTACAGGCATACTGTGTGAATCTAATCTCTGCATGCCCCTGTCAAACATACGCATGCATCCACCAACTCTGGGCTACAGGCATACTGTGTGAATCTAATCTCTGCATGCCCCTGTCAAACATACGCATGCATCCACCAACTCTGGGCTACAGGCATACTGTGTGAATCTAATCTGTGCATGCCCCTGTCAAACATATGCATGCATCCACCAACTCTGGGCTACAGGCATACTGTGTGAATCTAATCTGTGCATGCCCATATCAAACATACGCATACATCCACCGACTCTTGGCTACAGGCATACTGTGTGAATCTAATCTGTGCATGCCCATATCAAACATATGCATACATCCACCAACTCTTGGCTACAGGCATACTGTGTGAATCTAATCTGTGCATGCCCATATCAAACATACGCATACATCCACCAACTCTTGGCTACAGGCATACTGTGTGAATCTAATCTGTGCATGCCCCTGTCAAACATATGCATACATCCACCAACTCTTGGCTACAGGCATACTGTGTGAATCTAATCTGTGCATGCCCCTGTCAAACATATGCATACATCCACCAACTCTTGGCTACAGGCATACTATGTGAATCTAATCTGTGCATGCCCATATCAAACATGCATACATCCACCAACTCTTTGCTACAGGCATACTGTGTGAATCTAATCTGTGCATGCCCATATGGAGCATACACATAAATGCTAATCCACCAACTATAATCTTGGCTACAGGTATACTATGTGAATCTGCGCATGCCCATATTAAACATCACCATTTAAAATAAATAACTAAATAAATAAAAACAGGCAGTGGTATATTACAATGCTTTTAGTTGCATATATCCTAAGCCACCAATAAGAAATAGTCACTGCCACTAGGTCGGTGATAATCATCACGTGATGTGTGATTGACATCGCGTGATGGTAAATCACAATCTAGGCCGAACACTTTTGGGTCACTGTTATCGAAATTTAAGAGAAGATAAAAGGCGTAGCTACCTGCCGCACAGCTCATAACTTCTATACACCGTGACTGATTGAGGATACAACCAAGAACGACATACCAAGGTAAGTGCTTTCTAAGAACTAACTATTTGAAATTCAAATTTGGCCATAGCATACGAAACTAATCAAATAGGCTTATATTTGTCAACATAATATCATAAGGTTTGGATCCCAGTGGTATTGCTGAGTTGAAAAATGTAATAGGTTTGTCAATTTCGTGAGCATACATTATAAACGTGTAAATATTAATTTATGAACCAATTATAAAAATCATACATATTTACAGTAAAACCATGTTTCTAGTCACGATTATTTTGAGAAATGTATAGTTGTAAGGCATTTGTTTGTCACTTCCTCAAGTCAATAGCAATTTTCTGATGAAAGGGGTGTGGGGGTATGTGACACCCCCAATATTTGTTCTCAGTCGGCATTAGGAGCCTCAGTCAGCAAATAAAACCACAAAATAAAACATCGAAGCAGGCTTGTGGATTTTGTGCCAAAGATGATTATTATTAAACATTTTTGTGGGGAGGGGATTTTTCACGCCTATCCCCACCCCGTTTGGTGATTTTTCGTGTTTTATCCACGGCCTATCCCCCTTCAAACTTTCTCACACTCCCCCCTCCCCCGCCCTTGGTAAGAAATATAATTTTTTTAATTTTGAAGACTTTTCCAGAACAATTTCCCCACTTAATATAGGTCTATAGGTAATTCACAAAATGTTGAATTATATGTTTTTTGTTTTGTTCACATTCGGCTTGCTTTTGTGCGAACTTACTGTTCTAAAGAATTCCAGTACGCAGATGAAGCAGACTTTCAAAATCAATGAAATCTGATCGGTCCGTCGCTTACGGAAAATATGGAAACTTTTATAATAGATCAAATTATTATATCAAAGGTGCAATTACCATTTAATAATTAGCATTGGTTTAATGTAAAGTATGTATGTACATCCATACTTATGTACCGTATCAACTGTTCATATTTCTTGGCGGGAAAATGTAGTAATTCATTTCATATATTTTCTGAAATCAGACCAACCGAATTCAGTGTCAGTGCATCCGAATCTAACAACATTGTTTCGTGTATACAACATCTCTTTCATAATTTCTTTTGCTTTAATATTTATGAAATCGTTGATTTTATATTTCTTATTTAGATGCAGGTGACAATTACTACTATCCTGGTTTTGGCTCTGATGTACGTAAAGGTGGTGTTGGCTACAGCACAACCGGAACAGGAAGTATCTTGTCGTTCATGTTGCTCCATTCCCGCTGGAATTCCAGGAACACCTGGGATACCCGGAAACCATGGACCCTACGGACCCATCGGACCCAAGGGAGATGCGGGGTCTCCTGGTGTTGGCGTACCTGGGGTGAAGGGAGACATGGGATCAGACGGATTGATGGGTGAACCAGGTGCTACAGGAGAACGTGGCCCGAAAGGAGAGCAAGGTGTCGGTCAGCCAGGGAAACAAGGACCTCGAGGATTGCCTGGGTTGGCTGGTTTGAAGGGAGAGAGGGGGGTCCCCGGACCAGCTGGGCTGCAGGGACGAAATGGGGAATCGGGAATACGTACAAGACGTCCTGCATTCACTGCGGTGAGAAACACCGCCTACAGCTCTTCATCCATCTCTGTACCTTTTCCATTTGAAGATACAATCTTGAAAGAGGAAGGGACAGACTTTGACTTGTCCACCGGCACGTTCACGTGTAATGTCTCTGGGACATACGTATTTATGTTTTCATTCTGTAAAAGCAGAACTTCATTTAGCTTGGTTGTTCGTTTGATGAAGAATGATCAATACATTGTTAGTGGATATGCAAACGAGGCTGGGAATAATAAACAAGTGAGCAACAGTGCGGTTGTTTTGCTGCAGCAGGGAGATCGTGTGTACGTAGGTGCATATGGTGATGTGTATAGCAATGGACGTCAGACTTCATTTACTGGTTTCCTGTTGTACGAAAATTAGAAAACCGGAAAACAATAACAGAAATCAACAAAAATCATAGCAAAAATACCAAATTTAAAATGCGACCAATCAGAGAAGCACGGAAGCTTAACTCAATCATACCCTCAAAATACTTGGTGGGATTGTTAATATGCCAATTATGCCCTAACTGAATCTAATATAAATATTTGGAGTTGATCGAAGGGAAATCGAAGCTTTTACAACACGAACAAGTTTCAGTATTTATAGGCAAATTCAAATAAGCTGGGTAAAATGTAATGAAATAATCCAGGACGAATATATACAGATTTAAGAAGTCTATGACTTTAGACGTGTTTGACATTCTTATAACATTTTGCTTTAAAGACGTTATTTCCCTTGCTTTTTGCTATTTTACCGGAATGTTCTAATTTTTCTTGTAACGTTACTAATTTACTTGTGGGAAGGAAAAACAAATACGATACAAGTGTATCGTTCACAAATTACTCTCGAGACTGAGCATGGTTTTATAATATGTCCCGAAATGAATGTATGACATGGTCCAGTCATAAAATCATTTCGGCACTTATTTATTAAACCAAACTTCTAACCAGTATTTTGTTATAAACGTAGCTCATTTCAAAATATTTGTTTTCCTTTCTAAAAGAACATTAGCTATGATCCAGTTAGCATCACATTTCCACTAAATGTTCATTCCAGTAACTTGAAAAAAAAGAAGATATATTTAATGTATATTCATGCATATCGTTCTGACGATGATTAGACGCCATGTTTCTCCCCGAACCGCATTCTCACTTAGCGACAGTTGAGATACGAGTTGTGCGATTAGGTTCTTTCAGAACCTGTACCTCACTTACACTGCAAAAACTGTGGTATTAAAAACTACACCATTGGTGTTTATATTAGGCAACTCGCATAACATAAACACCATGGAAGAATAAAGTTGACACCACTAGTGTTATTTTAACACCTCAGTTTTTGCAAGGTAGAGATAGTTGAGATAAACACATGGTGTTACCGCAAACCGAAACTTTATCAATACTCCACAATGCAAAGCCTTATATCTTATAATTATAGCCATGCAAATAGAGCTATTAGTTTTTAGTAGGAAAATTTGGAACCCCTCAATAGTAAAGGCAAAAAAAATTAATTCTTAATATGATACCAATGTATAGCAGGTGTGGAAATCATTATGACACAAATAATCTAACAAATTTAGTTAACAAAGTGCGCTCTTTTTGTCAACTATTATGAAGGCAATGCAGTTTTTATTAGAAAATGAGCTGATTTTTTTACGTAAGTTAGTTTCCTTCTTACTACTCTCACTGGCCATAAGTATTGCAACATTGAAATTCACACCAAAGTTCAGTTTGGAGAACTGTGTTACAATAATTTATTTTATTTTATTTACACTACTTAAGACTTCTTGAAAGTGCCTGTGTTTTGAAGTCAATGTTCTTTTTTACTGTTCTTGCTCGGAAACAAAGTCCTTCAATACTTTGTCGGGTAACCATGTGACCTGATAATTGCTGCCATCCGTCTAGGCAATGTCTCGTACAAATTCATATTGCAATACTTTTGGCCAGTGAGTGTAGAAATGAACGCACATAAAGACATTAAATCAAAACTATGCCGTACTTTGTTTAAGCAATATATCATGTCTACCTTTACACAAAAGCATATAAACCCGAGATTAATTAGATCTAGATCTAGACCCGCCTTGATTGTTTCCAGATGAAGTGCACCTTAGAAGATTTGTGTAATCATTAATATCATTATTATGTATTAATTACGCTTTAACTGTGTATTTAGCCATCCATGGGCATGTATCTCTGTTAGGCCCGTTCTCTGAATTTCTGATGAGGGTTGAGCCGCTCTAACATACTGACAGCAGAACGTGGTGTAATCACCATCCAGCGGTGTAGCCAGGACTTTTTCAGTGGGGGGGGGGGGGGCACAGAGGGGTGCATTGCTTTTCAGTGAGGGGGCCCAGGGGTATGGGTTTTTCCCTTTTCTTTATCTTTTCTGTTTTTTGGGGCACTATGAGGATTTTTCGTGGGGGGGCACCTGGGGGGCACTGGAAATTTGTGGGGGGGGGGGGCACGTTCCCCCCAGGCCCGCCCCCCGTGACTACGCCGCTGTCACCATCCTTTATGAACTGCTCATCAACGCGTGATTAGAAAAAACATTGTTTTCGAAAAAGTGAACCTCAGTAGTATTTGGAGGGGATGGAGTGTGCACGCCCTCTTCGCACACCCCCTGCGGATACGGGCCTGTCTTGCACTATTATAATGCTTCTTATAAGGTAATATGATTGCAAAATAAGCATGAAAAGTGAGTTGTTGTCCTCTTTCGGCTGCTCCCGTTAGGGGTCGCCACAGTGGATCATGATCCGCATATTTGATTTGGCGCAACCCTCCCATTTATCCGGGCTTGGGACCAAGCATGAAAAGTGAGTAATTGTAATAAATGTTGAAGACAATTATACAGATATATGCAATAAAACAAAGCTCATGCAGTGAACAAAACATATCAAAATACCAAGTGTTTTGCATTAAGAAATTTGTTGGTGATCTTTCGAGAGGTTCGTTCGATTTGTTCTATTTTCATCGACTATCCTTTTTTGTTTTCGGAAGAGGCTGACATGGCTCTAAAAAGTGTGGAATGCATGTCCCTCAATGTAAAATCAATCGGCGCTATTATGGACGGGGAAATGGGGATGGTCGATTCTTGTTCCAGTGTCCCAACAAGTCTGGTCACGGCTGTAGATCCGCCTGTGCGAGTGCGTAGCCGCTGCGTGGGGGCCCACAACGAAATTGTCTTGACTCTGGATGCTCTCTGGTATGTTCTGACCGCTTTATGAATATTTTTGTTGTTGCAAGAAAAAATGGGTAACCTACTCCTCAGAAATTAAAATATCCCAACATAATTATTTAGTGATTTTTATTTATTTATGGGTGATCAAAAAGTGTGTGGGGATGTTAAAAATGGAGGGGACATGCCCCATGCCCCGCCCCCTCCCCCTCACAGATCAACACCTATGTTAGCCTATTAGCACACAACATTGTAATCGGGGTCAGGGAGGTTTCCACTGTCCCAAGAATTTTGTCCCTGATTGTAGATGCTGAAAATGTTATTCATATAGTCAGGGAATATTGAAAAAATCTGGGAACAAATTCCTTACCAAGAAATTTCTTCACCAATGTGTTTGTAAGGGTGTCCACTAACATATTTCAAAAAGTTTAAATTCAAGTCCCCTAGGGGAACCCGTGACAGGGGTCAATGACCTTTGCTAAGATCAAATGTTTCTTATATTTACATTCTGGGTCACAGTATCCGACAGGAAGCATCAACATTATTCAAAGTAGGCTCATTTTAAAGCTAAGAACATATCTGACATGGTGATACCTACAACAAATAAATATGTTAAAAAAGTTTATACAATTTTGAGCAAAAAACATAATTTTTTGTCATTTTTGTGGTAAAAATTTACTTTTCTGGTCTACAATTCGTCTTCTAGTTAGATACCCCTTCGTTTAATTGTTCTGAAAGTTTCCAGCAAACTGCCCCAGATATGCAGCCTTAATGTATTATAAGTAAAACATACTGGTATTTATAAAATTGAAATTCTGAAAGGTCACTGACCTTTATTGTTTTCCCTTATTGTAACATAAATTGTAATAACCGTTACTGGGAATCCGGAATCGGTTACCATCGGTTCGTCCGCTTTCGTTTTGTCCTCTAATTTTCAAACCTATGCTCTAACTCTACCAAGAAATCTCTTCACCAATATGTTTGTATGGGTTTAAATCGATACTGCTCCACAAATGTAAAATACCTCAGCAGTCGAGGTCTGAGTCTTCTCCAGACTCTACATCATCAGGGATACAGTTCATACATGTAATGCCTTTACAACCTCCGCATGCTGAGATACACTTGACACCATTCTTCTTGCAGTTGCACCGCCGGTTGCTGCAATCTCCAGCACAATCGCAGGTCGTGAACCGGAGCAGCTCCTCAGGAGCCATGGGGTCTACTGTTGGAACTGGTTCATAACCACGAACCCTACTGTCCATCCATAGTCACTGGGGTCCAAAGACATGCTCTGCAGCAGCATCCAGTCCCGGGTTTGGAGATAGGCACGGAGAGAATGCTCAGCAGCTGCACCTCTGTTGGAGTGTAGAGTCTCTGGTTTGATCAGCCCGGCCGCCGCCTTCCGCGAGAACATGTTGTATCGAATTTCACCAAAGTAATACCTGGTTCATGGTAAATGTGCTGGAAAATCACAATACCAGCCCTGATCACCACGTCCTTAGTAGCCCGTACGTCAAGGAAGATGTCCATATGTTTATCAATGTCTCCTGCACAAAACCTGTCAAATAGAGAAGTTTTCCCGTGGCCCCGATTGCAGAAACTGTATCACAACCGGTGAAGGCGTGAGTAAAAGAGCAGGTAGCGCCTCTGTCTTTCAGAGAGAGCTTCTCGGATCCTCCTGACATCGTAAGAGCCCTTCGATGTGGTTAAGAAGAGTGGATGGTTGGTGCTTGAGCTATGGTGTACCAGCATTATTAGCACGTCCGCGTCTTCCGCCCGCACCTGAAAATAGAATAAGATATGAGCAAAGCGTCTTGAACTTTGCAAACACGGTGAACTTAACCATTGAAAAGCTATTTAACTATGCTACTCTTCTTTATGAGGATAAATGCACTTTCATAACAATGTGGCACATCAAAATACAAGTGACGTTACAAAATGACGATCATGTGTTTACTGATGCCCAGTGCAGCACAACATTTGCATTTGCCAAATTAAAAACAAAATTAGCATTGCTCTTCTTTTTTATTTAACTCAGTTAATTAGTTTTATATGCCAATGTCAATGTTTTTTTGTTTTGTTTTATCAACACAGAAACCAGTAAAGTAATCGTAGTTGATGTAGTAAAATACCTGCACACAATTTTACTGACCTCAACAGAGTCATCTGTAGGCAGCCAGTGCCGCTCTCACAATCGAAGTGTCAGCATCATTGTCGCACTGCTCCACGGTGATCTGACATTTCCGGAATGTTGAAGAGAGGAGATGGATGAGCTCACTCTTGTTATGAGTGTTGTCCATGAACTTTGCCTTTGGTGTCAAATGTATCATATCCGGTCGAATCTGTAGATCACAGCAGGAGTTCTGGTACGCCGGATGTGGTCGTGATCTTTTGGCGAGCTGTTATAGCCATCGAAGACCACAGTGATCTTCTGAGACCGACGGCCGAGACACTGCACGTAGCTCAGGTAACTGTCAGCAATCTCCTGCCAAGTCTGACCTTGTTCCCACTTCACCATGTAGAGAAGCCATCCGCCATCAACCACCAGACTGGAGCAGGCTTGGTCAGTGAGGTCAAGCGGATCGGTCAACTCCTTCAGGCTAGTCTTGGAAAAGCCTGCCTTGTTCGCCTTGTTCATTTTCTGATCTTTGTTGCTGAACAAGGACAAGGGGAAGGAGTCAGCTCATACTTAAGCTTTGTCTCGACTGTCATATGCCGTTGGGAGAAAATTATCAGTCGGTTGAACAACTTGAGTGAGTTTAGTTGAATCTTCTTCTCATTGACCTTGGGAATCTTTCTGAGCGATGACAGGGCCTGTACCTTGAACTTCACCTGCATGGCAGATGTCACTGACTTTCCGTCCAGCTTTATGTGCATCTCCTCCCTACTTCAGCTGCTCTCTCAGCGTTGACTGTGTCATCTGTAGTGCTCGTGAATCCTGTTGAGAAGGATACAAGCAAATGCTTGTCTCGATCGTGGTCGAAGGGATTGTTCTCCTCGAACCACTTGAGGGCATGTCCAATCGCTTCAGCGTCTCGCTTCATCCGTGTTTTGGCTCTATGGCATGTACATGTATAGTGTAAGAAACACAGGCTCTGTCTCAAAGGTTACAAAACAAGATTCACCAAAGGAAAAAGTTTTTGACCACAGCACTGGCATGATCAGTGCTTGCAAACTAAATAACTATCTACGAAATGAAGAATATCAATCAAGTTAAAACTACTACCGATTTATCTAAAATAATACTAAATAATTAATCAAATAAACCAATAAAAACAGTGTTCCTAAGTCACTTAAGAGAACCACCAAATTCAAGTAAACTCAGCAACTTTGTGAACAGTGAATATGCAATCAAATAAGAATATAAAGGAAACTAATTATATCAAAAGTATCTGAATCAATCATACACCTCACTTCTGTAATAATGCAATTATATGCTAACGAAGTTATGAGTGACTAGAAGAAATGAATGAAATCTTTGCAATGGGAAATTAATATATTGTATTGTCATTGTTTTCAATACAATAAGGTGTCAAGTACACAACTGATGAATGAATAAACCCTGAATACTGACTTTAAGTTAAGTTACAAATCGCATTTCTAAAATGAATCGGGTATTCACACAATGCAGGTGTTCTAGAGTGGCCTTCACAATACACACTGTACTGACCCAGCAGACTACTGGGTGGAAAATTGTTTGACTGTGGTGGTATAGTCTGTGGCTGCAGGTTCCAAAGTCCACTGCAGGCGGCTGTTGCTAAGCAACCTTAGTGCCTTAAAGACATAGCTTATCTAAGAAGTTTTAAAGTGACAGTTCACCAGTATGCAGCTAAATGAGAATGCAACTTAAATGCAGCACTAAGGAAACTATATTAATTCCAAAAATAACTGTCACACTTATATAATACATTAAGGCTGCATATCTGGGGCAGTTTGCTGGAAACTTTCAGAAAAATTAAACGAAGGGTATCTAACTAGAAGACGAATGTACACCAGAAAAGTAAATTTTACCCAAAAATATGACAAAAATTATGTTTTTGCTCAAAATTCTGTAAACTTTTAACAGATTGATTTGGTTTAGGTATCACCATGTCAGATATGTTCTTAGCTTTAAAATGAGCCTACTTTGAATAATTTTGATGCTTCCTGTCGGATACTGTGACCCAGAATGTAAATATAAGAAACATTTGATCTTAACAGAGGTCATTGACCCCTGTCATGGGTTCCCCTAGGGGACTTGAATTTAAACTTTTTGAAATGTATTAGTGGACACCCTTACAAACACATTGGTGAAGAAATTTCTTGGTAAGGAATTTGTTCCCAGATTTGCCAGATTTCTGATAATATTCCCTGACTAATAGGCCTATATGGTTATTTCCCCGGATTAGAAGCTGTCTAAAACCACTGAAAGGGGACCGCGTGGAATGCTTTTGTTTATTTAAGCCCGATATTGTCGCATATGGGGGGGGGGGGGCAGTTTGTAAAAAAATGTCGAAGGCAGGGAGGAGGGTGATTGAGCCCCTCTACTGTAATTGCTGTCATTGCTGTCATTATTTCTGAACAATTCTAAGCTACAGATCAGAAGGCGATGGGCGGGAAAATTTTTACGTCTTCCCTTGTAATTTGACAAAAAAACAATTGTTTTGCGGTTGAGCGTCATGTCTTGTATTGAAGTAATCGTTGGTGCAAAATGCATTAATTATTTATCATAGATTATTAAATTTTGGTATAAATAATTAAAACGTAATTTAAACGTAGGATTGTTGAGTCTACGTTTGAAATTCTTCTGATATTGCGTCCAGAATGTCTATGAAGAAGGGTTGGGGGTATTCGACTGTGGTAGCTGTGGTAGATTCCAGGCCCGACCGTGTGGATGGCGCTATCACTTTTTCTTAATAATTGTTATGTAACATGAAATCAGCCCAACTTAATGTTTACGTGGCTGTGGTGAATGCCTACATGGAGGAGGGACGGGATTCAGAGGATGGCGGTGCAGTCGTTCGAATTGGCACCCCCGTGAAATACGGCCGAGGAGAGGACAGTCTTGGGGGAAGACTTGGCTGCAAGTTAGTCTACGTCTGTACACGAGTGGAATCGGATTCAAGATCAGCGATTGACGTGACCTACACTTGAACTTCAGAAAATGGTAATGGTAATGGCAAGTTTATTTATAGCCAATGCTTACATGTATATCAATAGGTCGGTTTTAATCATATTTTGATCGTTTCAAAGAACTTCCACCATGATAATAACAACGCACATAAACAGGACGTAGTCACGCGGGTCACGTGGTCACAAAAGAGTGACCAATGAGAGCTCGGAGGGCCCGTACCAGCGTGTACCATCGTCTTTTCCGTAGGATACAGACCTCGTGGTCGTGGCCACGGGCAGTGTTAATTTCTCATTTTGTTTAACCTCTTTTGAAAATGAATTTTATTACTCTATGCTTGGGTGTATAATATGTGCGCTAACTCTTTTTAGGGAGATGATAATTATTGGTGGGAGGGACATTGTCATTGGCCGTCCCCGTCACAAATATCGGGGAGGGGGGACACATACAATCCCCCTGATCACCGCCCATGCTTATTAGGTTGTCAATCATTGATTCAAAGATTTCATTCTTTCTCAGATCAGAAGGGATGAGTAGCTACAATTGCGGCGGGAAAATGTCGCCCTCGGAGAAATCGCTGTCAAGTATGATGAAGCTAAATATTATTTGTAGTAAACACATTGCTGTAGCTATGTAAATATTCACCAGGAAACTTGTTTTAGACCACGGGTACTCCGGTACTCTCGGGCGCATTCTGGTGCATTTTAATCGTATATCTGACATAATTACGTAGTAGCAAGTTTTACACAAATAATATGCATAACTGCACAAGGCAAATATATTAGCGTCCCTTCCACCATAAACATTTGGGGTGTAGGGGACATTCCCATTGCCCGATTAATTGCCACCCATGGCTCCACCTCTAAAGAACAAGATTTTGCCCACGGGATCTGACGAGCGCGGCACGCTACACAGCCTTGGTCAAGGCTTGTTACATGTCTACGGAAGCGTATTGCTGCCACCTAAAAAATCGTACCAATTAAGAAGTACATACGAGATAATAACTCGTATGTACGAAATAATAACTCGTACGTACGAGATAAAGACTCGTATGTACGAGATAATAACTCGTACATACGATATTCTGAATGTTTGTTTCTATTAATGATTACGATTATTATGCCGACATATAAGGACAACTGTTTTCTTCTCGGCCTTATGATATAAAGTTGTGTACATGAAATGGTTCTAACCATAGGAAACTCCCTCGATTTGAAAAACTAAAGATACTTGTAACAAAATTCGTCAGCATGAGTTTGTCCAATCAGTTTTGGTAGTTGGTAGCTAATTAAAGCTCATGAGAGGACTTTCTCAATTTGCATATCTTCATTCAGATAAAGTAAACATACTCGTAGAAGCAGTTTTGCCTGCATAACCAGTGTTGTATAATATTCCCTTTAAACATTGTATAAATGAAGGTTTGAACCAAGAGAAATCTGGGCTTCTACTTCCTTGTCTCTGAGGATGGAAGTATTGGTTTTGTCATTAATTTGAGACTTTGGGAAGAATAAAATGTTATCACTGAACCAACAGAGAATTAGTTTCCGTAATAGTGTCAAAAGTTCGAGGTTATAAAAACAAAATCGGAAAAACAAGCTTGAATTTACTTTCTGTTAACGATGCTCCATTTGATCAAGTGCCAATAATTGTTCTCTTGTAAAAGTCCCATGTATATTACACATGTACATTTAGCTCCACCTCCAAAGAACGAAACAGATGTGCTTTCATTGAACCAATCACAAGAAAGCAAATAGATTGTGAGTCACATGTCATGGATCGTCAAAATGTTAAATTTGTCGCTGATTTCTGGTCCCTGGGAGAATGCAAACATGTGTTTCTTAAAATCTTGGATCTCTGCCCATGGATGTAATGGCAAATGATAGCGAAGTCTTTGACCGATGGCTACATTTTTGGTAATCTCGAATAGGCTTATAAATTAACAGAGTTTTTGTTGGTGATATTATCAAACATTCCTGAAAACTGTCCGCCCGAGCGCTATTATTTTAGTAAAATTAGTTTTACAATTATTTCCCAAATGAATTTTCGACTTCAAAAGACAAAATTCCTACATGAGCATGAATGAAAAAATTCGGAATGGCAATTTTCTCAGGATGATTGATACTTGTACCGACTTTACACTAAGTGAGTTTTTAGATAATAATTTGTTAATTTGATAATCATGATTACCAATGCTGTACTTTTCTTTTAATGAAATAATTTCTTGACTGAATTATCCGGGTGACTTCATGAGACAAAAATTGCACAACGAAACAATGTAATTATCATGACTGAATTAGCTTTGCATAGCTGAAACATAGCCTATGTATGATTTGCATTAGCACCATGTAAATTCTCTAATGTTGTAAAAAAAAAAGTGGTTCATTAGTGGTTCATATAGTGGTTCATATAGTGGTTCATATAGTGGTTCATATAGTGGTTCATATAGTGGTTCATATAGTGGTTCATATAGTGGTTCATATAGTGGTTGACATCTCGACGTTTCGATCAGTATTCTCTGATCGTCTTGAAGTGAAAACGACTACGCACACTTTCTCCAGGATTCAGCCTCAAGTTTCCCACCTTCGTGTTTCACCAAGCTAATCATCCTGCATCTCTGTATCCCCTCATACGATCACAAAAGCATTTCTAGCCTCCTCAAGAGTCTATCATTCTTCTGAAGACAATCAGAGCATACTATACGCAACGTTCAGTTGTAAACCACCGGTTCTTCTCAGAACCACTACAATTTATATAACTCATTAGAGGATTTTCATAGTGCTACCACAACCTTCATTGGACAATAGTTTGAAACTTTCTCAATTTGTTGTTTAATGCATATCTTCATTCAGATAGAGTAAACATACTCGTAGAAGCAGTTTTTCCAATGTTGTACATTCCCTTTAATTATTGCACAAATGAAGGTTTGAACCAAGAGAAATCTGTGCTTCTACTTTCTTGTCTCTGAGGATGGAAATACTGGTTTTGTCATTAATTTGAGACTTTGGGGAAGAATAAAATGTTATCACTGAACTAACAGAGAATTAGTTTCCGCAATAGTGTCAAAAGTTCGAGGTTATAAAAACAAAATCGGAAAAACAAACTTGAATTTACTTTCTGTTGACGATGCTCCATTTGATCAAGTGCCAATAATTGTACACTGTAAACCTACATGTGTATAAGACATGTACGTTTAGCTCCACCTCCCAAGAACGAACCAATCACAAGGATCAAGGAAATGGATTGTGAGAGTCACATGTCTGTTTGGATGTAATAAAAAAATAATTAAATTTGTCGTTGACTTCAGGTTCGTGGGAGAATGCAAACATGTGTTTCTTAAAATCTTGTATCTCTGCCCATGGATGTAATGGCAAATGATAGGGAGGCCTTTAAAGGATGCTGGTCTCGAATAGTACATTAACTCTACTTCGCAAGAACAGATGAACTCATTGAACCAATGAGTGACCGCTCTCGTTTATCATTGTTAATTACCAATTAATTCAACATGTTCAAAGTGCAAGCTTTTTCATGGATTCACAGTCTCTCCATAAATTATTTATAACCCGACGCGGAGAATTTCATCAAGCTATATGTGAGAAACATGTTAATTTCCCAACATAACCGACGATAAGTGTTTAAATATTTATGTATATAAATGTTTTGGGGTGGTGGCTTTGGAAAAATGTTTGTTCGAGCCTGTATTAACTGTTATGTCCTCTTGTAAATAATCCTTTACCAAGACTGGTAACAAGTCTATATGTTCATGAATAAAGATGTTATATACATGTAGGCTAAATGATTACGTGTTTATGCAAATGTTCTAGTTTAAAGAGCCATGATGGTGAAAGTGAGTTTTCATTGTTATGTTGTGACGTATTGTATTCTGAGCGTATGATTGGCTAGAGTTTAGGTGCGTCTGCAGTGGGGCTTGAAACTAAACAACATTCCGACTGCTTGAATCGGTATGCAGCTGCTTCGATAATGTAAAATTTAGCGATGCTTTGCCTACATTTCTAATAAGATTTTAGGTCAAGTTCAGCCCTGAAAAACCGTGAGTATTACTATTTCATGATATATAATTACATTTGATAACAGATTATTTAGTGAGATTTTATAATCATTTTTGGTTGATAATGTAAAGACTATGTCTGAGGTCAGTTTATATAATGGACAGACTACCAATATGTACCACTGTTACTTGAGTTTTGCAAGTTATAGAAATCATTTCGGTTTGCGGTAACACATGTGTTTATCTAAACTATCGCGGAGCTGAGGTTCTAAAAAGAACCTTGTCGCCCAACTCGTATCTCGACTGTCGCTAAAGTGAGATTGTGGTTCAAGAGAGAAGCAATATCGTGCAACTCCCTGAACCATATTTCTCACTTAGCGATAGTTGAGAAATAATTGGAAAGAATGTCGTATCCGGCCGCCACTTTTTAAGGGCTTTTTTGGATTTTTTTTGCAACCACTAACCAGTTAAAAAATAATTCTATCGATTTTTGGTGGTACAGAAAGCGAAAACTATCTTTAAAATCCACTTTTATGATGGTTTTCGGACTTGATTTCCCTTCTAAAAAATCCTCCCCTTCAGAAAATAGAAGGATCGTATTATAGTTGCCACTACGCATGTACAATGACTGTGTTGGTCACTAATTGTGGAGTTTACAAGATCAGACTGACATGACTGAGGAAGTCATCGTATACCAAAAATGCCTAATTTTTCATGAAATAAATATCCTGGAATAATTTGAAGTATATGTCCATCATCATCCATATGTTCTCCACCTTACCAGGTAGGTAAGATTACATTATTGGTTATATTTAATGAAAAATAGTGGCGGCCAGATACGACATTCTACCCAAATAATTGCCCGGAGAGTAACCCGTGAAGTCCCCATGGTTCTCTCTGAACTCCATTCTCACTTAGCGACAGTAGAGATACGAGTTGTGCGATAAGGTTCTTTTCAGAACCTGTACCTCAGCTTCGCATTAGTTGAGATAAACACATGGTGTTAGTGCAAGCAAACCGAAACAATATCGATATTCCACCATGCAAAACCTCAATAATAATAATAATGTGGACTTATATTGCGCACGTATCCACCAAACTGGTGCTCAAGGCGCATTGTATTATATTACTATCCCTGCTCATCAGGCTCATAAATCATTCCTGAAACCATCTCAGCTCCCTGGGGAGTATACAGCTCAATTGCTGCCATTTACAGCGCATATAGGGCTAATTAAACACAACAACCAACTCTGCCCTCACAGGTACCCATTTACCCCTGGGTGGAGAGAAGCAATTATGGTAAAGTGGCTTGCTCAAGGACACAAGCACCACGGTCGCCGCTCGACCATGGCACTCAAATCTTATATCAAGTTATAGAAAGCATGATTGTTGTTTTAGAGACCTGCTTGAAAAATAATAATGGAGGCATTTTAAAGCGCTCTTACACGAGGTATCACAGCGATTTACATTATTACCCCTGCTCATCAGGCGCATAAATCATTCCTGAAACCATCTCAGCTCCCTGGGGAGTATACAGCTTAATTGCTGCCATTTCGGCGCAGATGGGCCAGTGGCGGATTTAGGGGGTGCGCAACGGGCGCGCGCCCCCCCCTTATTTTTGCCGAGTCAAAAAAAAAACTTCCTTGTATAGGGCCTCGCGCTACGTACTCGCATTTTTCAACTTTGAAATTAGCCCTCAAAGTTTGCGCCCCCCATTCTTAAAATCCTGGATCCGCCCCTGTGGGCTAATCAAACACAACGACAAACTCTGCCCTCACAGGTACCCATTTACTCCTGGGTGGAGAGAAGCAATTATGGTAAAGTGGCTTGTTCAAGGACACAAGCACCATGGTCGCGGTTGGGATTCGAACCCACATTCTACCGACTCAGTCATCAGAACACAAATCCGATGCACTAAACCGCTCGACCATGGCACTCCGTATAAAAATAACAAAGGGTTTTAGCATAAACTAGTCATGTTTTCGTTTAAGAATAAGGAGCAGAATATTCATGTTATGTAATACAATATAAGTGACGTCACCGATAGCCATGTTGTTTATTTGAATTTTAAAAATGGCCGCTGTTAGAGAAAATGTTTTGAATAATTTTGAGTATAAGTGAATCAAGTTTGAAATTGTACAAATATTCCAGATGGCTCATATGCTGGGCTTGACGACGAATCAAGTGAGGGCGTATGATAACCACCACCATGATAAGTTCCTCTGATCCCGTTAGACAATAGATGTCATACATCCATGCCAGAGAGTAGAGAGGCCACCAGTCGATCACAGACGACGCGCAGTGGAGAAATACAATTAGCTACTCCAGATCTTTGACACGGGATACAACGGAAGGCTAAAGGGAACTAGACGAGAGCTGTTCAACTTGGAACATTGTGGTGGGCCCGTCAGGTTTGTTTTGAATGACTGACCAGCGTAAAATAGTAATTCCGTATTGATATACAGGGTCAGGAAGTGAGATATGAGAAGCCCGATTTGAGAGGTCACGTGCAAGAAGCAACAAAGGCCTAGATAAAACACAAAAGCGGTATAGTAAAGTTAAACGTAAACTATGTTTTAGGTTTTACATTTGCAGACAAATCTGATCAATTTGTCTGGGTGCTGAAACCTATTCAAAACTGTTGAAATGTGAAATATTTTGTTTAAAATAAAACCACTGTGAATTTTAAAGAAGTCCAGCTGAGAGAACTCATAAAAGCATATTCATATATGTAAAATCAACCTTGTATAAAACAAAGATAATATTGTGAATTGAAAGACACCATACTCATAATTAATTCATAACCTATCACTCTTCCTTACTTTATTTTGTATATATCTATATCCCGAAATTCCTCATTAACTACATTACGGGTTTAATATTATAGTTTGTCCATTTTGAACTATTAATTAAATTTGTTTGAAGTTAATCTGATTGTCAGTTTGATTTTCTTTCTTTTCTTACCTTGTCCTTGGATTGGTTTTGGCAAACTACCCTTTTATTACTTAGGTAAGTCTCAGTATTACAGGTGCGCGTTACAGAGCCATTTGCCCATTTTCCCCTAGATCCGCACTTGTTTATCGAATCCGTACATAGGCCTAGGCATAAGGGGCTTACTTAGTAAAACTATTCTTGGCTACAGGCATACTATGTGAATCTAATCTGTGCATGCCCGTATCAAACATATGCATACATCCACCAACTCTTGGCTACAGGCATACTGTGTGAATCTAATCTGTGCATGCCCATATCAAACATACGCATACATCCACCAACTCTTGGCTACAGGCGTACTGTGTGAATCTAATCTGTGCATGCCCCTGTCAAACATACGCATACATCCACCAACTCTTGGCTACAGGCATACTGTGTGAATCTAATCTGTGCATGCCCCTATCAAACATATGCATACATCCACCAACTCTTGGCTACAGGCATACTGTGTGAATCTAATCTGTGCATGCCCATATCAAACATATGCATACATCCACCAACTCTTGGCTACAGGCATACTATGTGAATCTAATCTGTGCATGCCCCTGTCAAACATATGCATACATCCACCAATACTTGGCTACAGGCGTACTATGTGAATCTAATCTGTGCATGCCCCTGTCAAACATACGCATACATCCACCAACTCTTGGCTACAGGCGTACTATGTGAATCTAATATGTGCATGCCCCTGTCAAACATACGCATACATCCACCAACTCCTGGCTACAGGCGTACTGTGTGAATCTATAATCTGTGCATGCCCCTGTCAAACATACGCATACATCCACCAACTCCTGGCTACAGGCGTACTGTGTGAATCTATAATCTGTGCATGCCCCCTATCAAACATATGCATACATCCACCAACTCTTGGCTACAGGCGTACTGTGTGAATCTAATCTGTGCATGCCCCTATCAAACATATGCATACATCCACCAACTCTTGGCTACAGGCATACTATGTGAATCTAATCTGTGCATGCCCATATCAAACATGCATACATCCACCAACTCTTTGCTACAGGCATACTGTGTGAATCTAAATCTGTGCATGCCCATATGAAGCATACACATAAATGCTAATCCACCAACTATACTCTTGGCTACAGGTATACTATGTGAATCTGCGCATGCCCATATTAAACATCACCATTTAAAATAAATAAATAAATAAAAACATGCAGTGGTATATTACAATGCTTTTAGTTGCATATATCCTAAGCCACCAATAAAAAAAGTAGTCACTGCCACTAGGTCGGTGATAATCATCACGTGATGTGTGATTGACATCGCGTGATGGTAAATCACAATCTAGGCCGAACACTTTTGGGTCACTGTTATCGACATTTAAGAGAAGATAAAAGGCGTAGCTACCTGCCGCACAGCTCATAACTTCTATACACCGTGACTGATTGAGGATACAACCAAGAACGAAATACCAAGGTTAGTGCTTTCTAAGAACTAACTATTTGAAATTCAAATTTGGACATAGCATACGAAACTAATCAAATAGGCTTATGTTTGTCAACATACTATCATAAGGTTTGGATCCCAGTGGTATTGCTTATATAGTTGAAAAATGTAATAGGTTTGTCAATTTCGTGAGCATGCATTATAAACGTGTAAATAAATATTAATTTATGAACCCATTATAAAAATCATACATATTTACAGTAAAACCATGTTTCTAGTCACGATTATTTTAAGAAATGTAAGGCATTTGTTTGTCACTTCCTCAAGTCAATAGCAATTTTCTGATGAAAGGGGTGTGGGAGTATGTGACACCCCCAATATTTGTTCTCAGTCGGCATTAGGAGCCTCAGTCAGCAAATAAAACCACAAAATAAAACATCGAAGTAGGCTTGTGGATTTTGTGCCTAAGATGATTATTATATTTTTTGTGGGAAGGGGATTTTTCACGCCTATCCCTACCCCGTTTGGTGATTTTTCGTGTTTTCTTCCACGGCCTATCCCCCTTCAAACTTTCTCACACTCCTCCTCCCCCCGCCCTTGGTAAGAAATATAATTTTTTTAATTTTGAAGACATTTTTTCCAGACCAATTTCCCCACTTAATATAGGTCTATAGGTAATTCACAAAATATTGAATTATATGTTTTTTTTTGTTTTGGTTCACATTCGGCTTTTGTGCGAACTTACTCTTCTAAAGAATTCCAGTACGCAGATGAACCAGACTTTCAAAATAAAATGAAGAGTTTCTCTGCTTTGCGAAATCGATGAAATCTGATCGGTCAGTCGCTGACGGAAAATATGGAAACTTTTATAATAGATCAAATTATATCAAAGGTGCAATTACCATTTAATAATTAACATTGGTTTAATGTAAAGTATGTATGAACACTCACTGGCCATAAGTATTGCAACATTGAAATTCACACCAAAGTTCAGTTTGGAGAACTGTGTTACAATAATTTATTTTATTTTATTTACACTACTTAAGACTTCTTGAAAGTGCCTGTGTTTTGAAGTCAATGTTCTTTTTTACTGTTCTTGCTCGGAAACAAAGTCCTTCAATACTTTGTCGGGTAACCACGTGACCTGATAATTGCGGCCATCCGTCTAAGCAATGTCTCGTACAAATTCATGTTGCAATACTTTTGGCCAGTGAGTGTACATCCATACTTATGTACCGTATCAACTGTTCATATTTCTTGGCGGGAAAATGTAGTAATTCATTTAATATATTTTCTGAAATCAGACCAACCGAATTCAGTGTCAGTGCATCCGGATCTAACATTGTTTCGTGTATACAACATCTCTTTCATATTTTTGCTTTCATATTTATGAAATCGTTGATTTTATAATTCTTATTTAGATGCAGGTGACAATTACTACTACCCTGGTTTTGGCTCTGATGTACGTAAAGGTGGTGTTGGCTACAGCACAACTGGAAGAGGAAGTGTCTTGTCATTCATGTTGCTCCATTCCCGCTGGAATGCCAGGAACACCTGGGATACCCGGAAACCATGGACCCTACGGACCCATTGGACCCAAGGGAGATGCGGGGTCTCCTGGTGTTGGCGTACCTGGGGTGAAGGGAGACAAGGGATCAGACGGATTGATGGGTGAACCAGGTGCTACAGGAGAACGTGGCTTGAAGGGAGAGCAAGGTGTCGGTCAGCCAGGAAAACAAGGACATCAAGGATTGCCTGGGTTGGCTGGTTTGAAGGGAGAGAGTGGGGTCCCTGGACCAGCTGGGCTGCAGGGACAAAAGGGGGAATTTGGAATACGTACAAGACGTCCTGCATTCACTGTGGTGAAAAAAACCTTCAGCTCTTCAGTCAACTCTGTACATTTTCCATTTGATGATGCAATCTTTAGAGAGGAAGGTACAGACTTTGACCTGTCCAACGGCACATTCACGTGTAACGTCTCTGGGACATACGTATTTATGTTTTCATTCTGTAAAATAAGCACTTCATCTGCGTTGTATGTTTTGTTGATGAAGAATGATCAATACATTGTTAGTGCACAGGCGAGTGGGACTGGGTATAAACAAGTGAGCAACAGTGCGGTTGTTTCGCTGCAGCAGGGAGATCGTGTGTACGTAACTGTATCGGGTGGTGTGCATAGTAGCGATTTACATTACATTTCATTTACTGGTTTCCTGTTGTACAAAAATTAGAAAACCGGAAAACAATAACAGAAATCAACAAAAATCATAGCAAAAATACCAAATTTTAAAATGCGACCAATCAGAGAAGCACGGAAGCTTAACTCAATAATACCCTCAAAATACTTGGTGGAATTGTTAATATGCCAATTATGCCCAAACTGAATCTAATATAAATATTTGGAGTTGATCGAAGGGAAATCGAAGCTTTTACAACACGAACAAGTTTCAGCATTTATAGGCAAATTCAAATAAGCTGGGCAAAATGTAATAAAATAATCCTGAACGAATATGTACAGATTTAAGAAGTCTATGACTTTAGATGTGTTTGACATTCTTATAACATTTTGCTTAAAGACGGTATTTCCCTTGCTTTTTGCTATTTTACCGGAATGTTCTAATTTTTTCTTGGACCGTTGCTAATTTACTTGTGTGAAGTAAAAACAAATATGATACAAGTGTATCGTTCACAAATTACTCGTGAGACTGAGCATGGTTTTATAATATGTCCCGTAATGAATGTATGACTGGTCCAGTCATAAAATCATTTCGGCACTTATTTCTTAAACCAAACTTCTAACCATTATTTTGTTATAAGCTCATTTAAAAATATTTAGTTTCCTTTCTAAAAGAACAATTAGCTATGATCCAATTAACATAAAATTCCCACTAAAGATTCATTCGCGTGACTTGAAAATAAATATATATTTAATGTATAGGCTATTCATGCATATCGTTTCTGGCGATGATTAGAGCACATTAATCGAAGACGCTATGCTTCTCCCCCGAACCGCATTCTCACTTAGCGACAGTTGAAATGCGAGTTGTTCTTTTCAGAACAGGTACCTCACTCAGCGATTGCTGGGATAAACAAATGTTACTGCAAACTGAAACGATATCAATACTCTACAATGCAAAGCCTTAAATCTTATGTAGCCATGCAAATAGAGCTATTAGATTTTAGTAGGAAAATCTTGAACCCCTCAATAGTATAGGCAAACAAATCAATTCTTAGTATGATACCAATGTATACTAGGTCTGGAAATTATTATGACACAAATAATCTAACAATTTTAGTTAACAAAGTGCGCTCTTTTATAAACTATTATGAAGGCAATGCAGTTTTTATTAGAAAATGAGCTGAAGTTAGTTTCCTTACTAGAAATGAACGCACATAAATACATTAAATCAAAACTATACTTTGTTTAAGCAACGAGACTCTCTGCCCTGCAAAAACGGAGGTGTTAAAATAACACTAGTGGTGTCAACTTTATTCTTTCATGGTGTTTATATTGTGCGAGTTGCCTAATATAAACACCAACGGTGTAGTTTTTAACACCACAGTTTTTGCAGTGTGTCTACATTTACACAAAAGCATATAAACCCGAGATTAATCTATGATTTTGCCTTAGATCTAGACCCGCCTTGATTGTTTCCAGATGAAGTGCACCTTAGAAGTTTTGTGTAATCATTAATATCATTATCATGTATTAATTACGCTTTAACTGTGTATTTAGCCATCCATGGGCATGTATCTCTTTCAGGCCCGTACTCTGAATTTCTGATGAGGGGTGAGCAGCTCTAACATACGGACAGCAGAACGTGGTGTAATCACCATCTTTTATGAACTGCTCATCAACAAATGATAAGAAAAAAACATTGTTTTCGAAAAAGTGGACCTCGGTAGTATTTGGAGGAGGTGGGGTGTGCACGCCCCCTTCGCACACCCCCTCCCCTACGGTTACGGGCCTGTCTTGCACTATTATAATGCTTCTTTAATATGATTGCAAAATAAGCATGAAAACTGAGTGTAATAAATGTTGAAGACAATTATACAGATATATGCAATAAAATAAAGCTTATGCAGTGAACAAAACATATCAAAATACCAAGTGTTTTGCATTAAGAAATTTGTTGGTGATCTCTCGAGAGGTTCGTTCGATTTGTTTTATTTTCATCGACTATCCTTTTTTGTTTTCGGAAGAGGCTGACAGGGCTCTAAAAAGTGTGGAATGCATGTCCCTCAATGTAAAATCAATCGGCGCCAATGGACGTCGGAAATGGGGATGGTTAATTCTTGTTAATTCTAATGGCTGTAGATCCGCCTTTGTGCGAGTGCGTAGCCGCTGATGGGGGCCCACAACGAAATTTTCTCGACTCTGGTTGCTCTCTGGTGTGTTCTGACCGCTTTATGAATATTTTTGTTGTTGCAAAAAAAAAAAGGTAATTTAATCCTCACAAGTCAAAATATCCCAACATATTTAGTGATTTTTATTTATTTATGGGTGAACAAAAAGTGTGTAGGGAATTTTTTTAAATGGAGGGGACATGCCCATGCCCCGCCCCTCCCCCGTTCCTCACAGATCAACACCTTCTTTAGCCTATTAGCGCACAACATTGTAATGCTTTTGTTTTTTCAAGCCCGATATTGTCGCATATGGGGGGGCGGTTTGTAAAAAAAGTTCTAAGGCAGGGAGGAGGGTGATTGTCATTTGACAAAAACACTTTATTGCGGTTGAGCGTCATGTCTTGTATTGAAGTAATCGTTGGTGCAAAATGCATTAATTATTTATCATTAGATTATTACATTTTGGTATAAATAATTAAAACGTAATTGAAACGTAGGATTGTTGAGTCTACGTTTGAAATTCTGCTGATATTGCGTCCAGAATGTCTATGAAGAAGGGTTGGGGGTATTCGACAACTGTGGTAGATTCCAGGCCTGACCGTGTGGATGACGCTATCACTTTTTCTTAATAATTGTTATGTTAACACGATCCGAAATCAGTCCAACTTAGTGTTTACGTGGCTGTAGTGAATGCCTACATGGAGGAGGGACGGGATTCAGAGGACGGCGGTGCCAGCATGTTGGTCGAATTGGCACCCCCGTGAAATACAGCTGAGGAGAGGACAGTCTTGGGGGAAGACTTGGCTGCAAGTTTACGTCTGTACACGAGTGGAATCGGATTCAAGATCAGCGATTGACATGACCTACACTTGAACTTCAGAACACAAGCTAAAATGGCAAGTTTATTTATAACCAATGCTTACATGTATATCAGAAGGTCGGTTTCAATCATATTTTGATCATTTCAAAGAACTTCCTCCATGATAATAACAACAAACATAAACAGGAAGTAGTCACCGCGGGTCACGTGGTCACAAAAGAGTGACCAATGAGAGCTCAGAGGGTACTTACCAGCGTGTACCATCTTCTTTTCCGCAGGATACAGACCTCGTGGTCGTGGCCACGGGCTGTGTTAATTTCTCATTTTGTTTAACCTCTTTGGAAAATGAATTTTATTACTCTATGCTTGGGTGTATAATATGTGCGCAAACTCCTTTTAGGGAGATGATAATTATTGGTGGGAGGGACATTGTCATTGGCCGTCACCGTCACAAATATTGGGGAGGGGGGGGAACCACACACAACCCCCCTGATCACCGCCCATGCTTATTAGGTTGTCAATCATTGATTCAAAGATTTCATTCTTTCTCAGATCAGAAGGGATGAGTAGCTACAATTGCGGCGGGAAAATGTCGCCCTCGGAGAAATCGCTGTCAAGTATGATGAAGCTAAATATTATATGTAGTAAACACATTGCTGTAGCTATGTAAATATTCATCAGGAAACTCGTTTTAGACCACGGGTACCCCGGTACTCTCAGGCGCATTCTGGTGCATTTTAATCGTATATCTGACATAATTACGTAGTAGCAAGTTTTACACAAATAATATGCATAACTGCACAAGGCAAATATATTAGTGTCCCTTCCACGATAAACATTTGGGGTGTAGGGGACATTCCCTTCCCCCGATTGCCACCCATGGCTTCACCTCTAAAGAACAAAGTTTTGCCCACGGGATCTGACGAGTGCGGCACACTACACAGCCTTGGTGAAGGCTTGTTACATGTCTACGGAAGCGTATTGCTGCTACCTAAAAAATCGTACCAATTAAGAAGTACATATAATATACGAGATAATAAGTCGTACGTATACGAGATAATAACTCGTATGTACGAGATAATAACTCGTACGTACGAGATAAAAACTCGTACATACGATATTCTGAATGTTTGTTTCTATTAATGATTATGATTATTATGCCGACACATGAGGACAACTGTTTTCTTCTCGGCCTTATGATATAAAGTTGTGTACATGAAATGGTTCTAACCATAGGAAACTCCCTCGATTTGAAAAACTAAAGATACTTGTCACAAAATTCGTCAGCATGAGTTTGTCCAATCAGTTTTGGTAGTTGGTAGCTAATTAAAGCTCATGAGAGGACTTTCTCAATTTGCATATCTTCATTCAGATAAAGTAAACATACTCGTAGAAGCAGTTTTGCCTGCATAACCAGTGTTGTATAATATTCCCTTTAAACATTGTATAAATGAAGGTTTGAACCAAGAGAAATCTGGGCTTCTACTTCCTTGTGTCTGAGGATGGAAATATTGGTTTTGTCATTAATTTGAGACTTTGGGAATAATAAAATGTTATCACTGAACCAACAGAGAATTAGTTTCCGTAATAGTGTCAAAAGTTCGAGGTTATAAAAACAAAATCGGAAAAACAAGCTTGAATTTACTTTCTGTTAACGATGCTCCATTTGATCAAGTGCCAATAATTGTTCTCTTGTAAAAGTTCCATGTATATTACACATGTACATTTAGCTCCACCTCCAAAGAACGAAACAGATGTGCTTTCATTGAACCAATCACAAGAAAGCAAATAGATTGTGAGTCACATGTCATGGATCGTCAAAAATGTAAAATTTGTCGCTGATTTCTGGTCCCTGGGAGAATGCAAACATGTGTTTCTTAAAATCTTGGATCTCTGCCCATGGATGTAATGTCAAATGATAGAGAAGCCTTTGAACAATGGCTACATTTTTGGTAATCTCGAATAGGCCTAAATTATCAGAGTTTTCGTTTGATATTATCAAACATTCCTGAAAACTGTCCGTCCGAAGCGCTATCATTTTAGTAAAATTAGTTTTACAATTATTTCCCAAATGAATTTTCGACTTCAAAAGACAAAATTCCCACATGAGCATGAATGAAAAAATAAGGAATGGCAATTTTCTCTACGACGAAATTATTTCTTAGGATGATTGATACTTGTACCAACTTTACACTAAGTGAGTTTTTAGATAATAATTTGTTAATTTGATAATCATAATTACCAATGCTGTACTTTTCTTTTAATGAAATAATTTCTTGACTGAATTATCCGGGTGACTTCATGAGACAAAAATTGCACAACGAAACAATGTAATTATCAGGACTGAATTAGCTTTGCATAGCTGAAACATAGCCTATGTATGATTTGCATTAGCACCATGTAAATTCTCTAATGTTGTAAAAAAGAAAGTGGTTCATTAGTGGTTCATAATAGTGGTTGACATCTCGACGTTTCGATCAGTATTCTCTGATCGTCTTGAAGTGAAAACGACTACGCACACTTTCTCCAGGATTCAGCCTCAAGTTTCCCACCTTCGTGTTTCACCAAGCTAATCATCCTGCATCTCTGTATCCCCCTCATACGATCACAAAAGCAGTTCTAGCCTCCTCAAGAGTCTAGCATTCTTCTGAAGACAATCAGAGCATACTGTACGCAACGTTCAGTTGTAAACCACCGGTTCTTCTCAGAACCACTACAATTTATATAACTCATTAGAGGATTTTCATAGTGCTACCATTAAACCTTCATTGGACAATAGTTTGAAACTTTCTCAATTTGTTGTTTAATGCATATCTTCATTCAGATAGAGTAAACATACTCGTAGAAGCAGTTTTTCCAATGTTGTACATTCCCTTTCAATATTGCACAAATGAAGGTTTGAACCAAGAGAAATCTGTGCTTCTACTTTCTTGTCTCTGAGGATGGAAATACTGGTTTTGTCATTAATTTGAGACTTTGGGGAAAAATAAAATGTTATCACTGAACTAACAGAGAATTAGTTTCCGCAATAGTGTCAAAAGTTCGAGGTTATAAAAACAAAATCGGAAAAACAAACTTGAATTTACTTTCTGTTGACGATGCTCCATTTGATCAAGTGCCAATATCTGTACACTGTAAACCTACATGTGTATAAGACATGTACATTTAGCTCCACCTCCCAAGAACGAACCGATCACAAGGATCAAGGAAATGGATTGTGAGAGTCACATGTCTGTTTGGATGTAATAAAAAAATAATTAAATTTGTCGTTGACTTCAGGTTCGTGGGAGAATGCAAACATGTGTTTCTTAAAATCTTGGATCTCTGCCCGTGGATGTAATGGCAAATGATAGGGAGGCCTTTAAAGGATGCTGGTCTCGAATAGTACATTAACTCTACTTCGCAAGAACAGATGAACTCATTGAACCAATGAGTGACCGCTCTCGTTTATCATTGTTAATTACCAATTAATTCATGTTCAAAGTGCAAGCTTTTTCATGGATTCACAGTCTCTCCATAAATTATTTATAACCCGACGCGGAGAATTTCATCAAGCTATATGTGAGAAACATGTTAATTTCCCAACATAACCGATGATTAGTGTTTAAATATTTATTTATATAAATGTTTTGGGTGGTGGCTTTGGAAAAATGTTTGTTCGAGCCTGTATTAACTGTTATGTCCTCTTGTAAATAATCCTTTACCAAGACTGGTAACAAGTCTATATGTTCATGAATAAAGATGTTATATACATGTAGGCTAAATGATTACGTGTTCATGCAAATATTTATCCTAGTTTAAAGAGCCATGATGGTGAAAGTGAGTTTTCATTGTTATATTGTGACGTATTGTATGCTGAGCGTATGATTGGCTAGAGTTTAGGTGCGTCTGCAGTGGGGCTTGAAACTAAACAACATTCCGACTGCTTGAATCGGTATGCAGCTGCTTCGATAATGTAAAATTTAGCGATGCTTTGCCTACATTTCTAATAAGATTTTAGGTCAAGTTCAGCCCTGAAAAACCGTGAGTATTACTATTTCATGATATATAATTACATTTGATAACAGATTATTTAGTGAGATTTTATAATCATTTTTGGTTGATAATGTAAAGACTATGTCTGAGGTCAGTTTATATAATGGACAGACTACCAATATGTACCACTGTTACTTGAGTTTTGCAAGTTTATAGAAATCATTTCGGTTTGCGGTAACACATATGTTTATCTAAACTATCGCGGAGCTGAGGTTCTAAAAAGAACCTTGTCGCCCAACTCGTATCTCGACTGTCGCTAAAGTGAGATTGTGGTTCAAGGGAGAAGCAATATCGTGCAACTCCCTGAACCATATTTCTCACTTAGCGATAGTTGAGAAATAATTGCCCGGAGAGTAACCCGTGAAGTCCCCATGGTTCTCCCTGAACTCCATTCTCACTTAGCGATAGTTGAGAAACGAGTTGTGTGATAAGGTTCTTTTCAGAACCTGTACCTCAGCTTCGCATTAGTTGAGATAAACACATGGTGTTAGCGCAAACCGAAACAATATTGATATTCCACCATGCAAAACCTCAATAATAATAATAATGTGGACTTATATTGCGCACGTATCCACCAAACTGGTGCTCAAGGCGCATTGTATTATATTACTATCCCTGCTCATCAGGCTCATAAATCATTCCTGAAACCATCTCAGATCCCTGGGGAGTATACAGCTCAATTGCTGCCATTTACAGTGCATATAGGGCTAATCAAACACAACAACCAACTCTGCCCTCACAGGTACCCATTTACCCCTGGGTGGAGAGAAGCAATTATGGTAAATGTCTTGCTCAAGGACACAAGCACCACGGTCGCCGCTCGACCATGGCACTCGAATCTTATATCAAGTTATAGAAAGCATGATTGTTGTTTTAGAGACCTGCTTGAAAAATAATAATGTAGGCATTTTAAAGCGCTCTTACACGAGGTATCACAGCGATTTACATTATTACCCCTGCTCATCAGGCGCATAAATCATTCCTGAAACCATCTCAGCTCCCTGGGGAGTATACAGCTTAATTGCTGCCATTTCGGCGCAGATGGGGCCGGCTAATCAAACACAACAACCAACTCTGCCCTCACAGGTACCCATTTACTCCTGGGTGGAGAGAAGCAATTATGGTAAAGTGGCTTGCTCAAGGACACAAGCACCATGGTCGCGGTTGGGATTCGAACCCACATTCTACCGACTCAGTCATCAGAACACAAATCCGATGCACTAAACCGCTCGACCATGGCACTCCGGATAAAAATAACAAAGGGTTTTAGCATAAACTAGTCATGTTTTCGTTTAAAAATAAGGAGCAGAATATCCATGTTATGTAATACAATATAAGTGACGTCACCGATAGCCATGTTGTTTATTTGAATTTTAAAAATGGCCGCTGTTAGAGAAAATGTTTTGAATAATTTTGAGTATAAGTGAATTAAGTTTGAAATTGTAAAGATTTTCCAGATGGCTCATATGCTGGGCTTGACAAGTGAGTCAAGTGAGGGCGTATGATAACCACTACCATGATAAGTTCCTCTGATCCCGTTTGACAATAGATGTCATACAGCCATGCCAGAGAGTAGAGAGGCCACCAGTCGATCACAGAAATACAATTAGCTACTCCAGATCTTTGACACGGGATAATAATAATAATAATAATAATAATAATAATGTGTGGACTTATATAGCGCACGTATCCACCAACTAAGTGGTGCTCAAGGCGCATTCTTTTACGTGCATTACACAACACACGGGACCTACGGCTTTACGTCCCATCCGAAGGACGAAGCAATTATGGTTAAGTACCTTGCTCAAGGACACAAGTGTCACGACCGGGCCTCGAACCCACACGCTGCTGCTGGCAACACCAGAACTTGAGTTCGGTGCGCTAGACCGCTCGGCCACGACACTCCATGTATACAGCGGGATACAACGGAAGGCTAAAGGGAACTAGACGAGAGCTGTTCAACTTGGAACATTGTGGTGGGCCCATCAGGTTTTTTTTTAAATATCTGTCCAGCGTAAGTATTAATTCCGTATTGATATACAGGGTCAGGAAGTGAGATATGAGAAGCCCGATTTGAGAGGTCACGTGCAAGAAGCAACAAAGGCTTAGATAAAACACAAAAGCGGTATAGTAAAGTTAAACGTTTTCTTTTTTTTTAGGTTTTACATTTGCAGACAAATCTGATCAATTTGTCTGGGTGCTAAAACCTATTCAAAACTGTTGAAATGTGAAATATTTTGTTAACAATAATACCACTGTGAATTTCAAAGAAGTCCAGCTGAGAGAACTCATAAAAGCATATTCATATATGTAAAATCAACCTTGTATAAAACAAAGATAATATTGTGAATTGGAAGACACCATACTGATAATTAATTCATAACCTAATTATCACTATTCCTTAATTTATTTTGTATATATCTATATCCCCAAATTCCTCATTAACAAAATTACTGGTTTAATATTATAGTTTGTCCATTTTGAATTATTAATTAAATTTGTTTGAAGTTAATCTGATTGTCAGTTTGATTTTCTTTCTTTTCTTACCTTGTCCTTGGATTGGTTTTGGCAAACTACCCTTTTATTACTTAGGTACGTCTCAGCATTTCAGGCGCGCGTTACAGAGCCATTTGCCCATTTCCCCCTAGATCCGCACTAGGGGCTTAGGGGGGCCTACTTAGTAAAATAGTAACTATTCTTGGCTACAGGCATACTGTGTGAATCTAATCTGTGCATGCCCATATCTATGGAACGCCACAGCTGCCTTCGGTGCCCATATCGCTTCATTCGGCCGATTCACCATTTCATTCTGCTATATCACCATTTCATTCGGCTACTCATCATTTCATTTGCGCAATTATCATTTCATTCGGCTAGTCTTCATTTCGTTCGCCTTTTCGTCATTTCATTCGGCTAGTCGTCATTTCATTTGGCCATTCACCATTTCATTTGCCCAATCATCATTTCATTCGGCTAGTCTTCATTTCGTTCGGCTTTTTATCATTTCATTCGGCTAGTCATCATTTCATTCGGCTATTCACCATTTCATTTGCCACCAAGATCAAGCTAGCCGCGGATTCAACCGCGGATTCAACCGCGGATTCAACCGCGGATTCAGCCGCGGATTCAGCTGCAGGTTTTCTCACGGATTTAACCGGATCGGGTCAGTTTAAAAACTGGATAGATGTAAATTTAAAACCCACGATCAGGTTGGTCCAGTGCGTGTGAATACTGCACTCAATACGGTACGTTTCCACATGGCCGGGCGCAGGCGAAATGAAATGATGATTGCGCCCAGCCTCTGTCGTTAAAAGCGTAATCTTATAACGCCAAAACCACGATATGCCCTAAGGTGAAATGTCATCTCCATAATTCGTTAACAAAAGTTAACAAAAAATAACATTAAATGGAGCACAAATTGTTTTAACTTTTGACGAGTTGGTCACAAATACTCTGCATTGTTTAACTATATATACACGGCATATACCGGCGACAATGGTACATATTCTAGAGTCCCTTTAATTATGAAATATTAATCGTATCAAGCCAAAATCACGATATGCCCTAAGTTGAAATGTCATCTTTATAATTCATTAACAAACTCTTGGCTACAGGCATACTGTGTGAATCTAATCTGTGCATGCCCCTGTCAAACATACGCATACATCCACCAACTCTTGGCTACAGGCATACTGTGTGAATCTAATCTGTGCATGCCCATATCAAACATATGCATACATCCACCAACTCTTGGCTACAGGCATACTATGTGAATCTAATCTGTGCATGCCCCTGTCAAACATATGCATACATCCACCAACTCTTGGCTACAGGCATACTGTGTGAATCTAATCTGTGCATGCCCATATCAAACATATGCATACATCCACCAACTCTTGGCTACAGGCATACTGTGTGAATCTAATCTGTGCATGCCCATATCAAACATATGCATACATCCACCAACTCTTGGCTACAGGCATACTGTGTGAATCTAATCTGTGCATGCCCATATCAAACATGCATACATCCACCAACTCTTTGCTACAGGCATACTGTGTGAATCTAATCTGCGCGTGCCCATATCAAACATATGCATACATCCACCAACTCTTGGCTACAGGCATACTGTGTGAATATAATCTGTGCATGCCCCTATCAAACATATGCATACATCCACCAACTCTTGGCTACAGGCATACTGTGTGAATCTAATCTGTGCATGCCCATATCAAACATATGCATGCATCCACCAACTCTTGGCTACAGGCATACTGTGTGAATCTAATCTGTGCGTGCCCATATAAAACATGCATACATCCACCAACTCTTGGCTACAGGCATACTGTGTGAATCTAATCTGTGCATGCCCCTATCAAACATACGCATACATCCACCAACTCTTGGCTACAGGCATACTGTGTGAATCTAATCTGTGCATGCCCCTGTCAAACATACGCATACATCCACCAACTCTTGGCTACAGGCATACTATGTGAATCTGCGCATGCCCATATCAAGCATACACATAAATGCTAATCCATCAACTACACTCTTGGCTACAGGTACACCATGTGAATCTGCGCATGCCCATATTAAACATCACCATTTAAATTAAATAAATAAATAAAAACAGGCAGTGGTATATCACAATGCTTTTAGTTGCATATATCCTAAGCCATCAATAAGAAATAGTCACTGCCACTAGGTCGGTGATAATCATCACGTGATGTGTGATTGACATCGCGTGATGGCAAATCACAATCTAGCCCGAACACTTTTGGGTCACTGTTATCGACATTTAAGAGAAGATAAAAGGCGTAGCTACCTGCCGCACAGCTCATAACTTCTATACACCGTTACTGATTGAGGATACAACCAAGAACGAAATACCAAGGTAAGTGCTTTCTAAGAACTAACTATTTGAAATTCAAATTTGGCCATAGCATACGAAACTAATCAAATAGGCTTATATTTGTCAACATAATATCATAAGGTTTGGATCCCAGTGGTATTGCACAATGCTTAGTTGAAAAATGTAATAGGTTTGTCAGTTTCGTGAGCATACATTATAAACGTGTAAATATTAATTTATGACAGAACCCATTATTAAAATCATACATATTTACAGTAAAACCATGTTTCTAGTCACGATTATTTTAAGAAATGTATAGTTGTAAAGCATTTGTTTGTCACTTCCTCAAGTAATTAATAGGAATTTTCCGATGAAGGGGGTGTGGAGGTATGTGACACCCCCAATATTTGTTCTCAGTCGGCATTAGGAGCCTCAGTCAGCAAATAAAACCACAAAATAAAACACCGAATCAGGCTTGTGGATTTTGTGCCTAAGATGATTATTATTATATTTTTTGTGGGGAGGGGATTTTTCACGCCTATCCCAACCCCGTTTGGTGATTTTTCGTGTTTTTTTCCCACGGCCTATCCACCTTCAAACTTTCTCACAATACCTCCCCCCCCCCCCGCCCTTGGTAAGATTTATTTTAATTTTTTTAATTTTGAAGACTTTTTTTCCCAGAACAATTTCCCCACTTAATATAGGTCTATAGGTAATTCACATTCGGCTTTTGTGCGAACTTACTGTTCTAAAGAATTCCAGTACGCAGATGAACCAGACTTTCAAAATCAATGAAATCTGATCAGTCCGTCGCTTACAGAAAATATGAAAACTTTTATAATAGATCAAATTATATCAAAGGTGCAATTACCATGTAATAATTTATATTGGTTTAATATAAAGTATGTATGTACATCCATACTTATGTACCGTATCAACTGTTCATTTCGGGAAAAAATAGTAATACATTTCATATATTTTCTGAAATCAGACCAACCGAATTCAGTGTCAGTGCATCCGAATCTAACAACATTGTTTCGTGTATGCAACATCTCTTTCATATTTTGCTTTCATATTCATGAAATCGTTGATTTTATAATTCTTATATAGATGCAGGTGACAATTACTACTACCCTGGTTTTGGCTCTGATGTACGTAAAGGTGGTGTTGGCTACAGCACAACTGGAAGAGGAAGTGTCTTGTCGTTCACGTTGCTCCATTCCCGCTGGAATTCCAGGAACGCCTGGGATACCCGGAAACCATGGACCCTACGGACCCATCGGACCCAAGGGAGATGCGGGGTCTCCTGGTGTTGGCGTACCTGGGGTGAAGGGAGACAAGGGATCAGATGGATTGATGGGTGAACCAGGTGCTACAGGAGAACGTGGCTTGAAGGGAGAGCAAGGTGTCGGTCAGCCAGGAAAACAAGGACCTCAAGGATTGCCTGGGTTGGCTGGTTTGAAGGGAGAGAGTGGGGTCCCTGGACCACCTGGGCTGCAGGGACAAAATGGGGAATCGGGAATACATACAAGACGGCCTGCCTTCACCGCGGTGAGGAAAACCACTGTAAGCTCTTCATCCTTCTTTGTACCTTTTCCATTTGAAGATACAATCTTTATAGAGGAAGGGACAGACTTTGACCTGTCCAACGGCACATTCCCGTGTAATGTCTCTGGGACATACGTATTTATGTTTTCATTCCGTAAAATAAGCACTTCATCTACGTTGTATGTTCGTTTGATGAAGAATGATCAATACATTGTTAGTGGATATGCAACAGGGGCTGGGTATAATAAACAAGTGAGCAGCAGTGCGGTTGTTTCGCTGCAGCAGGGAGATCGTGTGTACGTAACTGCATCGGGTGGTGTGTATGGTAGCGATTCACATTACACTTCATTTACTGGTTTCCTCTTGTACGAAAATTAGAAAACCGGAAAACAATAACAGAAATCAACAAAAATCATAACAAAAATACCAAATTTAAAATGCGACCAATCAGAGAAGCACGGAAGCTTAACTCAAAAATATCCTCAAAATACATGGTGTTTTTTTTAAAGAATGCGCCTTGAGCACCACTTAGTTGGTGGATACGTGCGCTATATAAGTCCACACATTATTATTATTATTATGCACTAACTGAATCTAATATAAATATTTGGAGTTGATCGAGGGGAAATCGAAGTTTTTACAACACGAACAAGTTTCAGCATTTATAGGCAAATTCAAATAAGCTGGGCAAAATGTAATGAAATAATCCAGGACAAATATATATACAGATTGAAGAAGTCTATGACTTTAGATGTGTTTGACATTCTTATAACATTTTGCTTAAAAACGGTATTTCCCTTGCTTTTTGCTGTTTTACCGGAGTGTTCTAATTTTTCTTGGAACGTTGATAATTTGCTTGTGGAAAGTAAAAACAAATACGATACAAGTGTATCGTTCACAAATTACTCGTGAGACTGAGCATGCATGGTTTTATAATATGTCCGGAAATGAATGTATGACTGGTCCAGTCATAAAATCATTTCGGCACTTATTTATTAAACCAAGGTTTTAACCAGTATTTTGTTATAAACGTAGCTTATTTCAAAATATTTGTTTTCCTTTCTAAAAAAGAACATTAGCTATAATCCAGTTAGCATAAAATTTCCACTAAATGTTCATTCCAGTGACTTGAAAATAAATATATATTTAATGTATATTCATGCATATCGTTTCTGACGATGATTATAGCACACTATTAATCGAAGACGCCATGTTTTTCCCCGAACCGCATTCTCACTTAAGCGACAGTTGAGATACGAGTTGTGCGATAAGGTTCTTTTCAGAACCTGTACCTCACTTAGAGATAGTTGAGATAAACACATGGTGTTACCGCAAACCGAAATGATATCAATACTCCACCATGCAAAGCCTTAAATCTTATGTAGCCATGCAAATAGAGCTATTAGTTTTTAGTAGGAAAATTTGGAACTACTCAATAGTAAAGGCAAAAAATCATTTCTTAATATGATACCAATGTATAGCAGGTGTGGTAGTTATTATGACACAAATAATCTGACAAATTTAGTTAACAAAGTGCGCTCTTTTTGTCAACTATTATGAAGGCAATGCAGTTTTTATTAGAAAATGAGCTGAATTTTTCACGTGAGTTAGTTTCCTTACTAGAAATGAACGCACATAAATACATTAAATCAAAACTATACTTTAAGCAACGAGACTCTCTGCCCTGCAAAAAACGAGGTGTTAAAATAACACTAGTGGTGTCAACTTTATTCTTCCATGGTGTTTATATTGTGCGAGTTGCCTAATATAAACACCAATGGTGTAGTTTTTAACACCACAGTTTTTGCAGTGTGTCTACATTTACACAAAAACATAAACCCGAGATTAATGTTTGTTTTTGCCTTAGATCTTGACCCGTCTTGATTATTTCCAGATGAAGTGCACCTTAGAAGTTTTGTGTAATCATTAATATCATTATCATGTATTAATTACGCTTTAACTGTGTATTTAGCCATCCATGGGCATGTATCTCTTTCAGGCCCGTACTCTGAATTTATGATGAGGGTTGAGCAGCTCTAAGAGTACGGACAGCAGAACGTGGTGTAATCACCATCTTTTATGAACTGCTCATCGACACGTGATTAGAAAAAACATTGTTTTCGAAAAGGTGGACCTCAGTAGTATTTGGAAGGGATGGCGTGTGCACGCCCTCTTCGTACACCCCCCTACGGATACGGGCCTGTCTTGCACTATTATAATGCTTCTTATAAAGTAATATGATTGCAAAATAAACATGAAAAGTGAGTAATTGTAATAAATGTTGAAGACATTGTTGAATTATACAGATATATGCAATAAAGCTTATGCAGTGAACAAAACATATCAAAATACCAAGTGTTTTGCATTAAGAAATTTGTTGGTGATCTTTCGAGAGGTTCGTTCGATTTGTTTTATTTTCATCGACTATCCTTTTTTGTTTTCGGAAGAGGCTGACAGGGCTCTAAAAAGTGTGGAATGCATGTCCCTCAATGTAAAATCAATCGGCGCTAATGGACGGGGAAATGGGGATGGTCAGTTCTTGTTCCAGTGTCCCAACAAGTCTGGTCACGGCTGTAGATCCGCCCCTGTACCAGTGCGTAGCCGCAGCGTGGGGGCCCACAACGAAATTGTCTCGACTCTGGATGCTCTCTGGTGTGTTCTGACCGCTTTATGAATATTTTTGTTGTTGCAAGAAAAATGGTAACCTACTCCTCAGAAATTAAAATATCCCAACATATTTAGTGTGTGTGGGGGATTTTAAAAATGGAGGGACATGCCCCGCCCCTCCCCCGTTCCTCACAGATCAACACCTATGTTAGCCTATTAGCACACAACATTGAAATCGGGATCAGGGAGGTTTCCAGTGTCCCAAGAAATTTGTCCCTGATTGTAGGTGCTGAAAATGTTATCTATAGGCCTATATGACATTTTTCCGGATTGGAAGCTGTCTAAAACCACTGAAGCCCGATATTGTCGCATATGGGGGGGGGGGGGGGCGGTTTGTAAAAAAAGGCAGGGAGGAGGGTGATTGAGCCCCTCTACTGTAATTGCTGTCGTTGCTGTCATTATTTCTGAAAATTCTAAGCTACAGGTCAGAAGGCGATGGGCGGTAAAATGTTTACATCTTCCCTTGTAATTTGACCACAAAATTTTTTTTGGCGGTTGAGCGTCATGTCTTGTATTGAAGTAATCGTTGGTGCAAAATGCATTAATTATTTATCATTAGATTATTAAATTTTGGTATAAATAATTAAAACGTAATTGAAACGTAGGATTGTTGAGTCTACGTTTGAAATTCTGCTGATATTGCGTCCAGAATGTCTATGAAGAAGGGTTGGGGGTGTTCGGCAACTGTGGTAGATTCCAGGCCTGACCGTGTGGATGGCGCTATCACTTTTTCTTAATAATTGTTAAGTTAACACGAAATCAGCCCAACTTAGTGTTTACGTGGCGGTAGTGAATGCCTACATGGAGGAGAGACGGGATTCAGAGGACGGTGGTGCAAGCAAGTGAGGAGAGACGGGATTCAGAGGACGGCGGTGCCAGCAAGTCGGTCGAATTGGCACCCCCGTGAAATACGGCCGAGGAGAGGACAGTCTTGGGGGAAGACTTGGCTACAAGTTAGTCTACGCATGGAGGAAGGTCTGTTTTCCTTCCTCCATGGTCTACGTCTGTACACGAGTGGAATCGGATTCAAGATCAGCGATTGACATGACCTACACTTGAACTTCAGAACACAAGCTAAAATGGCAAGTTTATTTATAACCAATGCTTACATGTATATCAATAGGTCAGTTTCAATCATATTTTGATCATTTCAAAGAACTTCCTCCATGATAATAACAACGCACATAAACAGGAAGTAGTCACCGCGGGTCACGTGGTCACAAAAGAGTGACCAATGAGAGCTCAGAAGGTATACGTACCAGCGTGTACCATCGTCTTTTCCGTAGGATACAGACCTCGTGGTCGTGGCCACGGGCTGTTAATTTCTCATTTTGTTTAACCTCTTTGGAAAATGAATTTTATTACTCTATGCTTGGGTGTATAATAATGTGCGCTAACTCTTTTTAGGGAGATGATAATTATTGGTGGGAGGGACATTGTCATTGGCCGTCCCCGTCACAAATATTGGGGAGGGGGGGGGGGACCACACACAATCCCCCTGATCACCGCCCATGCTTATATAGGTTGTCAATCATTGATTCAAAGATTTCATTCTTTCTCAGATCAGAAGGGATGAGTAGCTACAATTGCGGCGGGAAAATGTCGCCCTCGGAGAAATCGCTGTCAAGTATGATGAAGCTAAATATTATATGTAGTAAACACATTGCTGTAGCTATGTAAATATTCATCAGGAAACTCGTTTTAGACCACGGGTACCCCGGTACTCTCAGGCGCATTCTGGTGCATTTTAAGCATATATCTGACATAATTACGTAGTAGCAAGTTTTACACAAATAATATGCATAACTGCACAAGGCAAATATATTAGCGTCCCTTCCACCATAAACGTTTGGGGTGTAGGGGACATTCCCTTCCCCCGATTGCCACCCATGGCTCCACCTCTAAAGAACAAATTTTGCCCACGGGATCTGACGAGCGCGGCACACTACACAGCCTTGGTCAAGGCTTGTTACATGTCTACGGAAGCGTATTGCTGCCACCTAAAAAATCGTACCAATTAAGAAGTACATACGAGATAATAAGTCGTACGTATACGAGATAATAACTCGTATGTACGAGATAATAACTCGTACGTACGAGATAAAAACTCGTACATACGATATTCTGAATGTTTGTTTCTATTAATGATTATGATTATTATGCCGACATATAAGGACAACTGTTTTCTTCTCGGCCTTATGATATAAAGTTGTGTACATGAAATGGTTCTAACCATAGGAAACTCCCTCGATTTGAAAAACTTAAGATACTTGTAACAAAATTCGTCAGCATGAGTTTGTCCAATCAGTTTTGGTAGTTGGTAGCTAATTAAAGCTCATGAGAGGACTTTCTCAATTTGCATATCTTCATTCAGATAAAGTAAACATACTCGTAGAAGCAGTTTTGCCTGCATAACCAGTGTTGTATAATATTCCCTTTAAACATTGTATAAATGAAGGTTTGAACCAAGAGAAATCTGGGCTTCTACTTCCTTGTCTCTGAGGATGGAAGTATTGGTTTTGTCATTAATTTGAGACTTTGGGAATAATAAAATGTTATCACTGAACCAACAGAGAATTAGTTTCCGTAATAGTGTCAAAAGTTCGAGGTTATAAAAACAAAATCGGAAAAACAAGCTTGAATTTACTTTCTGTTAACGATGCTCCATTTGATCAAGTGGCAATAATTGTTCTCTTGTAAAGTTCCATGTATATTACACATGTACATTTAGCTCCACCTCCAAAGAACGAAACAGATGTGCTTTCATTGAACCAATCAGAAGAAAGCAAATAGATTGTGAGTCACATGTCATGGACATGGACGGATCATCATGAGCACAGGCCCTGGGCACAAATTCACCACGGGCCCATACACGCGCATAATACTACTAGTACTATGCTTTTTTTTTTTTTTTGAAAACCAAGGGCCCCTATTGCCTCCTGGGCCCGGGGCACGTGCCCAGTTTGCCCGTGCGGTCATCCGTGCATGGTCATGGATCGTCAAAAATGTTAAATTTGTCGCTGATTTCTGGTCCCTGGGAGAATGCAAACATGTGTTTCTTAAAATCTTGGATCTCTGCCCATGGATGTAATGGCAAATGATAGCGAAGTCTTTGACCGATGGCTACATTTTTGGTAATCTCGAATAGGCTTATAAATTATCAGAGTTTTCGTTGGTGATATTATCAAACATTCCTGAAAACTGTCCGCCCGATGCTGTACTTTTCTTTTAATGAAATAATTTCTTGACTGAATTATCCGGGCGACTTCATGAGACAAAAATTGCACAACGAAACAATGTAATTATCAGGACTGAATTAGCTTTGCATAGCTGAAACATAGCCTATGTATGATTTGCATTAGCACCATGTAAATTCTCTAATGTTGTAAAAAAAAAAGTGGTTCATTAGTAGTTTATTAGTGGTTGACATTTCGACGTTTCGATCAGTATTCTCTGATCGTCTTGAAGTGAAAACGACTACGCACACTTTCTCCAGGATTCAGCCTCAAGTTTCCCACCTTCGTGTTTCACCAAGCTAATCATCCTGCATCTCTGTATCCCCTCATACGATCACAAAAGCAGTTCTAGCCTCCTCAAGAGTCTAGCATTCTTCTGAAGACAATCAGAGCATACTGTACGCAACGTTCAGTTGTAAACCACCGGTTCTTCTCAGAACCACTACAATTTATATAACTCATTAGAGGATTTTCATAGTGCTACCATTAAACCTTCATTGGACAATAGTTTGAAACTTTCTCAATTTGTTGTTTAATGCATATCTTCATTCAGATAGAGTAAACATACTCGTAGAAGCAGTTTTTCCAATGTTGTACATTTCCTTTAGATATTGCACAAATGAAGGTTTGAACCAAGAGAAATCTGTGCTTCTACTTTCTTGTCTCTGAGGATGAAAATGTCGGTTTTGTCATTAATTTGAGACTTTGGGGAAGAATAAAATGTTATCACTGAACAAACAGAGAATTAGTTTCCGCAATAGTGTCAAAAGTTCGAGGTTATAAAAACAAATCGGAAAAACAAACTTGAATTTACTTTCTGTTGACGATGCTCCATTTGATCAAGTGCCAATATCTGTACACTGTAAACCTACATGTGTATAAGACATGAACATTTAGCTCCACCTCCCAAGAACGAACCAATCACAAGGATCAAGGAAATGGATTGTGAGAGTCACATGTCTGTTTGGATATAATATTTAAAAAAATTAAATTTGTCGTTGACTTCAGGTTCGTGGGAGAATGCAAACATGTGTTTCTTAAAATCTTGGATCTCTGCCCGTGGATGTAATGGCAAATGATAGGGAGGCCTTTAAAGGATGCTGGTCTCGAATAGTACATTAACTCTACTTCGCAAGAACAGATGAACTCATTGAACCAATGAGTGACCGCTCTCGTTTATCATTGTTAATTACCAATTAATTCATGTTCAAAGTGCAAGTTTTTCATGGATTCACAGTCTCTCCATAAATTATTTATAACCCGACGCGGAGAATTTCATCAAGCTATATGTGAGAAACATGTTAATTTCCCAACATAACCGATGATTAGTGTTTAAATATTTATTTATATAAATGTTTTGGGTGGTGGCTTTGGAAAAATGTTTGTTCGAGCCTGTATTAACTGTTATGTCCTCTTGTAAATAATCCTTTACCAAGACTGGTAACAAGTCTATATGTTCATGAATAAAGATGTTATATACATGTAGGCTAAATGATTACGTGTTCATGCAAATTTTTATCCTAGTTTAAAGAGCCATGATGGTGAAAGTGAGTTTTCATTGTTATGTTGTGACGTATTGTATTCTGAGCGTATGATTGGCTAGAGTTTAGGTGCGTCTGCAGTGGGGCTTGAAACTAAACAACATTCCGACTGCTTGAATCGGTATGCAGCTGCTTCGATAATGTAAAATTTAGCGATGCTTTGCCTACATTTCTAATAAGATTTTAGGTCAAGTTCAGCCCTGAAAAACCGTGAGTATTACTATTTCATGATATATAATTACATTTGATAACAGATTATTTAGTGAGATTTTATAATCATTTTTGGTTGATAATGTAAAGACTATGTCTGAGGTCAGTTTATATAATGGACAGACTACCAATATGTACCACTGTTACTTGAGTTTTGCAAGTTATAGAAATCATTTCGGTTTGCGGTAACACATGTGTTTATCTAAACTATCGCGGAGCTGAGGTTCTAAAAAGAACCTTGTCGCCCAACTCGTATCTCGACTGTCGCTAAAGTGAGATTGCGGTTCAAGAGAGAAGCAATATCGTGCAACTCCCTGAACCATATTTCTCACTTAGCGATAGTTGAGAAATAATTGGGAAGAATGTCGTATCCGGCCGCCACTTTTTAAGGGCTTTTTTTTATTTTTGTTGCAACCACTAACCAGTTAAAATATAATTCTGTTGATTTTTAGTGGTACAGAAAGCGAAAACTATCTTTAAAATCCACTTTTATGATGGTTTTCGGACTTGATTTCCCTTCTAAAAAATCCTCCCCTTCAGAAAATAGAAGGATCCTATTATAGTTGCCACTACGCATGTACAATGACTGTGTTGGTCACTAATTGTGGAGTTTACAAGATCAGACTGACATGACTGAGGAAGTCATCGTATACCAAAAATGCCTAATTTTTCATGAAATAAATATCCTGGAATAATTTGAAGTATATGTCCATCATCATCCATATGTTCTCCACCTTACCAGGTAGGTAAGATTACATTATTGGTTATATTTAATGAAAAATAGTGGCGGCCAGATACGACATTCTACCCAAATAATTGCCGGAGAGTAATCCGTGAAGTCCCCATGGTTCTCCCTGAACTCCATTCTCACTTAGCGACAGTAGAGATACGAGTTGTGCGATAAGGTTCTTTTCAGAACCTGTACCTCAGCTTCGCATTAGTTGAGATAAACACATGGTGTTAGTGCAAGCAAACCGAAACAATATCGATATTCCACCATGCAAAACCTCAATAATAATAATAATGTGGACTTATATTGCGCACGTATCCACCAAACTGGTGCTCAAGGCGCATTGTATTATATTACTATCCCTGCTCATCAGGCTCATAAATCATTCCTGAAACCATCTCAGCTCCCTGGGGAGTATACAGCTCAATTGCTGCCATTTACAGCGCATATAGGGCTAATTAAACACAACAACCAACTCTGCCCTCACAGGTACCCATTTACCCCTGGGTGGAGAGAAGCAATTATGGTAAAGTGGCTTGCTCAAGGACACAAGCACCACGGTCGCCGCTCGACCATGGCACTCAAATCTTATATCAAGTTATAGAAAGCATGATTGTTGTTTTAGAGACCTGCTTGAAAAATAATAATGGAGGCATTTTAAAGCGCTCTTACACGAGGTATCACAGCGATTTACATTATTACCCCTGCTCATCAGGCGCATAAATCATTCCTGAAACCATCTCAGCTCCCTGGGGAGTATACAGCTTAATTGCTGCCATTTCGGCGCAGATGGGCCAGTGGCAGATTTAGGGGGGTGCGCAACGGGCGCGCGCCCCCCTTATTTTTGCCGAGTCAAAAAAAAAACCTTCCTTGTATAGGGCCTCGCGCTACCCACTCGCATTTTTCAACTTTGAAATTAGCCCTCAAAGTTTGCGCCCCCATTCTTAAAATCCTGGATCCGCCTCTGTGGGCTAATCAAACACAACAACAAACTCTGCCCTCACAGGTACCCATTTACTCCTGGGTGGAGAGAAGCAATTATGGTAAAGTGGCTTGTTCAAGGACACAAGCACCATGGTCGCGGTTGGGATTCGAACCCACATTCTACCGACTCAGTCATCAGAACACAAATCCGATGCACTAAACCGCTCGACCATGGCACTCCGTATAAAAATAACAAAGGGTTTTAGCATAAACTAGTCATGTTTTCGTTTAAGAATAAGGAGCAGAATATTCATGTTATGTAATACAATATAAGTGACATCACCGATAGCCATGTTGTTTATTTGAATTTTAAAAATGGCCGCTGTTAGAGAAAATAATTTTGAGTATAAGTGAATCAAGTTTGAAATTGTACAAATTTTCCAGATGGCTCATATGCTGGGCTTGACGACGAATCAAGTGAGGGCGTATGATAACCACCACCATGATAAGTTCCTCTGATCCCGTTAGACAATAGATGTCATACATCCATGCCAGAGAGTAGAGAGGCCACCAGTTGAGCACAGACGACGCGCAGTGGAGAAATACAATTAGCTACTCCAGATCTTTGACACGGGATACAACGGAAGGCTAAAGGGAACTAGACGAGAGCTGTTCAACTTGGAACATTGTGGTGGGCCCATCAGGTTTTTTTTGAATGACTGACCAGCGTAAAATAGTAATTCCGTATTGATATACAGGGTCAGGAAGTGAGATATGAGAAGCCCGATTTGAGAGGTCACGTGCAAGAAGCAACAAAGGCCTAGATAAAACACAAAAGCGGTATAGTAAAGTTAAACGTAAACTATGTTTTAGGTTTTACATTTGCAGACAAATCTGATCAATTTGTCTGGGTGCTGAAACCTATTCAAAACTGTTGAAATGTGAAATATTTTGTTTAAAATAAAACCACTGTGAATTTTAAAGAAGTCCAGCTGAGAGAACTCATAAAAGCATATTCATATATGTAAAATCAACCTTGTATAAAACAAAGATAATATTGTGAATTGGAAGACACCATACTCATAATTAATTCATAACCTATCACTCTTCCTTACTTTATTTTGTATATATCTATATCCCGAAATTCCTCATTAACTACATTACGGGTTTAATATTATAGTTTGTCCATTTTGAACTATTAATTAAATTTGTTTGAAGTTAATCTGATTGTCAGTTTGATTTTCTTTCTTTTCTTACCTTGTCCTTGGATTGGTTTTGGCAAACTACCCTTTTATTACTTAGGTAAGTCTCAGTATTACAGGTGCGCGTTACAGAGCCATTTGCCCATTTTCCCCTAGATCCGCACTTGTTTATCGAATCCGTACATAGGCCGAGGCATAAGGGCCTTACTTAGTAAAATAGTAACTATTCTTGGCTACAGGCATACCGTGTGAATCTAATCTGTGCATGCCCCTGTCAAACATACGCATACATCCACCAACTCTTGGCTACAGGCGTACTGTGTGAATCTAATCTGTGCATGCCCATATCAAACATACGCATACATCCACCAACTCTTGGCTACAGGCGTACTGTGTGAATCTAATCTGTGCATGCCCATATCAAACATATGCATACATCCACCAACTCTTGGCTACAGGCATACTGTGTGAATCTAATCTGTGCATGCCCATATCAAACATATGCATACATCCACCAACTCTTGGCTACAGGCATACTATGTGAATCTAATCTGTGCATGCCCATATCAAACATATGCATACATCCACCAACTCTTGGCTACAGGCATACTATGTGAATCTAATCTGTGCATGCCCATATCAAACATATGCATACATCCACCAACTCTTGGCTACAGGCATACTGTGTGAATCTAATCTGTGCATGCCCATATCAAACATATGCATACATCCACCAACTCTTGGCTACAGGCGTACTATGTGAATCTAATCTGTGCATGCCCATATCAAACATATGCATACATCCACCAACTCTTGGCTACAGGCATACTATGTGAATCTGCGCATGCCCATATCAAGCATACACATAAATGCTAATCCATCAACTCCACTCTTGGCTACAGGTACACCATGTGAATCTGCGCATGCCCATATTAAACATCACCATTTAAATTAAATAAATAAAAACATGAAGTGGTATATTACAATGCTTTTAGTTGCATATATCCTAAGCCACCAATAAGAAATAGTCACTGCCACTAGGTCGGTGATAATCATCACGTGATGTGTGATTGACATCGCGTGATGGTAAATCACAATCTAGGCCGAACACTTTTGGGTCACTGTTATCGACATTTAAGAGAAGATAAAAGGCGTAGCTACCTGCCGCACAGCTCATAACTTCTATACACAGTGACTGATTGAGGATACAACCAAGAACGACATACCAAGGTAAGTGCTTTCTAAGAACTAACTATTTGAAATTCAAATTTGGCCATAGCATACGAAACTAATCAAATAGGCTTATATTTGTCAACATAATATCATAAGGTTTGGATCCCAGTGGTATTGCTTAGTTGAAAAATGTAATATGTTTGTTAGTTTCGTGAACATACATTATAAACGTGTAAATATTAATTTATGAACCCATTATAAAAATCATGCATATTTACAGTAAAACCATGTTTCTAGTCACGATTATTTTAAGAAATGTATAGTTGTAAAGCATTTGTTTGTCACTTCCTCAAGTAATTAATAGCAATTTTCCGATGAAGGGGGTGTGGGGGTATGTGACACCCCCAATATTTGTTCTCAGTCGGCATTAGGAGCCTCAGTCAGCAAATAAAACCACAAAATAAAACATCGAAGCAGGCTTGTGGATTTTGTGCCTAAGATGGTTATTATTATATTTTTGTGGGGAGGGGATTTTTCACGCCTATCCCAACCCCGTTTGGTGATTTTTCGTGTTTTTCCCACGGCCTATCCCCCTTCAAACATTCTCACACACCCCCTCCCCCCTCCGCCCTTGGTAAGAAATATAATTTTTTTAAATTTTGAAGACATTTTTTCCAGACCAATTTCTCCACTTAATATAAGTCTATAGGTAATTCACAAAATGTTGAATTATATGTTTTTTGTTTTGGTTCACATTCGGCTTTTGTGCGAACTTACTGTTCTAAAGAATTCCAGTACGCAGATGAACCAGACTTTCAAAATAAAATGAAGAGTTTCTCTGCTTTGCGAAATCGATGAAATCTGATCGGTCCGTCGCTTACGGAACATTATGGAAACTTTTATAATAGATCGGATGATATCAAATTTAATAATTAACATTGGTTTAATGTAAAGTATGTATGTACATCCATACTTATGTACCGTATCAACTGTTCATATTTCTTGGCGGGAAAATGTAGTAATTCATTTCATATATTTTCTGAAATCAGACCAACCGAATTCAGTGTCAGTGCATCCCAATCTAACAACATTGTTTCGTGTATACAACATCTCTTTCATAATTTCTTTTGCTTTAATATTTATGAAATCGTTGATTTTATATTTCTTATTTAGATGCAGGTGACAATTACTACTATCCTGGTTTTGGCTCTGATGTACGTAAAGGTGGTGTTGGCTACAGCACAACCGGAACAGGAAGTGTCTTGTCGTTCATGTTGCTCCATTCCCGCTGGAATTCCAGGAACACCTGGGATACCCGGAAACCATGGACCCTACGGACCCATCGGACCCAAGGGAGATGCGGGGTCTCCTGGTGTTGGCGTACCTGGGGTGAAGGGAGACATGGGATCAGACGGATTGATGGGTGAACCAGGTGCTACAGGAGAACGTGGCCCGAAAGGAGAGCAAGGTGTCGGTCAGCCAGGGAAACAAGGACCTCGAGGATTGCCTGGGCTGGCTGGTTTGAAGGGAGAGAGGGGGGTCCCCGGACCAGCTGGGCTGCAGGGACAAAATGGGGAATCGGGAATACGTGGAAGACGTCCTGCATTCACTGCGGTGAGAAACACCGCCTACAGCTCTTCATCCATCTATGTACCTTTTCCATTTGAAGATACAATATTTATAGAGGAAGGGACAGACTTTGACCTGTTCACCAGCACGTTCACGTGTAATGTCTCTGGGACATACGTATTTATGTTTTCATTCTGTAAAAGCGGAACTTCATCTAGCTTGTTTGTTCGTTTGATGAAGAATGATCAATACATTGTTAGTGGATATACATATGCTGGGAGTAATAAACAAGTGAGCAACAGTGCGGTTGTTTTGCTGCAGCAGGGAGATCGTGTGTACATAACTACATCGGGTGGTGTGTACAGTGACAATACACATCAAACTTCATTTACTGGTTTCCTGTTGTACGAAAATTAGAAAACCGGAAAACAATAACAGAAATCAACAAAAATCATAGCAAAAATACCAAATTTAAAATGCGACCAATCAGAGAAGCACGGAAGCTTAACTCAATAATACCCTCAAAATACTTGGTGGGATTGTTAATATGCCAATTATGCCCTAACTGAATCTAATATAAATATTTGGAGTTGATCGAAGGGAAATCGAAGCTTTTACAACACGAAGAAGTTTAAGTATTTATAGGCAAATTCAAATAAGCTGGGTAAAATGTAATGAAATAATCCAGGACGAATATATATACAGATTGAAGAAGTCTATGACTTTAGATGTGTTTGACATTCTTATAACATTTTGCTTTAAAGACGTTATTTCCCTTGCTTTTTGCTATTTTACCGGAATGTTCTAATTTTTCTTGGAACGTTACTAATTTACTTGTGGGAAGGAAAAACAAATATGATACAAGTGTATCGTTCACAAATTACTCGTGAGACTGAGCATGGTTTTATATGTCCCAAAATGAATGTATGACTGGTCCAGTCATAAAGCCATTTCTGCACTTATTTCTTAAACCAAACTTCTAACCATTATTTTGTTAAAAACGTAGCTCATTTCAAAATATTTAGTTTCCTTTCTAAAAAGAACAATTAGCTATGATCCAATTAACATAAAATTCCCACTAAAAATTCATTCACATGACTTGAAAATAAATATATATTTAATGTATATTCATGCATATCAGTTTTGACGATGATTATAGCACTCTATTAATCGATGACGCCATGCTTCTCCCCGAACCGCATTCTCAGTTAGCGACAGTTGAGATACGAGTTGTGCGATTAGGTTCTTTCAGAACCTGTACCTCACTTACACTGCAAAAACTGTGGTGTTAAAAACGACACCATTGGTGTTTATATTAGGCAACTCGCACAATATAAACACCATGGAAGAATAAAGCTGACACCACTAGTGTTATTTTAACACCTCAGTTTTTGCAAGGTAGAGATAGTTGAGATGAACACATGTTACTACAAACTGAAACGATATCAATACTCCTGCAAAGCCTTAAATCTTATGTAACCATCATGCAAATAGAGTTATTAGTTTTTAGTAGGAAAATTTGGAACCCCTCAATAGTCAAGGCAAAAAAATCAATTATTAATATGATACCAATGTATAGCAGGTCTGGAAATTATTATGACACAAATAATCTAACAAATTTAGTTAACAAAGTGCGCTCTTTTTGTAAACTATTATGAAGGCAATGCAGTTTTTATTAGAAAATGAGCTGATTTTTTTACGTAAGTTAGTTTCCTTCTTACTACTCTCACTGGACATAAGTATTGCAACATTGAAATTCACACCAAAGTTTAGTTTGGAGAACTGTGTTACAATAATTTATTTTATTTTATTTACACTACTTAAGACTTCTTGAAAGTGCCTGTGTTTTGAAGTCAATGTTCTTTTTTACTGTTCTTGCTCGGAAACAAAATCCTTCAATACTTTGTCGGGTAACCACGTGACCTGATAATTGCGGCCATCCGTCTAGGCAATGTCTCGTACAAATTCATGTTGCAATACTTTTGGCCAGTGAGTGTAGAAATGAACGCACATAAAGACATTAAATCAAAACTATACTTTAAGCAACGAGACTCTCTATGTCTATATTTACACAAAAACATATAAACCCGAGATTAATGTATGATTTTACCTTAGATCTAGAACCGTCTTGATTGTTTCCAGATGAAGTGCACCTTAGAAGTTTTGTGTAATCATTAATATCATTGTCATGTATTAATTACGCTTTAACTGTGCATTTAGCCATCATGAACATGTATCTCTTTCAGGCCCGTACTCTGAATTTCTGATGAGGGTTGAGCAGCTCTAACATACGGACAGCAGAACGTGGTGTAATCACCATCTTTTATGAACTGCTCATCAACACGTGATTAGAAAAACATTGTTTTCGAAAAAGTGGAACTCGGTAGTATTTGGAGGGTGTGGGGGTGTGCACGCCCCCGCTTCGCACCCCTACAGATACGGGCCTGTCTTGCACTATTATAATGCTTCTTATATGATTGCAAAATAAGCATGAAAATGAGTAATTGTAATAAATGTTGAAGACAATTATACAGATATATGCAATAAAACAAAGCTTATGCAGTGAACAAGACATCTCAGAATCCAAAGTGTTTGCATTAAGAAATTTGTTGGTGATCTCTCAAGAAAGGTTAAAAGAAAATTGTAATCTAGAAATGTCATAATGGAACAACTCGTAGAGCAGTACATTGTAATAATGGTGTTTAGAATTTAAACACATTTCTGAACATTGTACCCACTTTTTCACATGTTTAGCCTAAAACATGTTTAGATGTTTTTCTGTGATGTGTTTGAACGCTAAAAACCATATGAACAGGTGTCAAAAAGCTAAACACGTTAAGTTGTGTGACATGTACAGAGGATGGCTGTTTAGCATTTAAACGCATTCCTAAACGCGTTTATTTTGTGGGTGTTTAAATTCTAAACGCCATTTTTACAGTGTATACAAGATCAGTTACCCTGCCAAAATAAAATGGGTTGTTAAAAACACACCAGTGGTGTCAATCCTATTCTACCAAGGTGTTTATTATGAGCGAGTTTCACAATATAATAAACACCACTGGTGTCAATGCTATTCTGCCCCGGTGTTTATTATGAGCGAGTTGCCCAATATAATTGACACCACTGGTGTCAATGCTGTTCTGCCCCGGTGTTTATTATGAGCGAGTTTCACAATATAATTAACACCACTGGTGTCAATCCTCTTCTGCCACGGTGTTAAATTATGAGCGAGTTGCCCACTGGTGTTAACCCTATTCTGCCACGGTGTTTATTTTGAGCGAGTTGCCCAATATAATTAACACCACTGGTGTCAATCCTATTCTGCCACGGTGTTAAATTATAAGCGAGTTGCCAAATATAAACACCACTGGTGTTAATCCTTTTCTACCAAGGTGTTTATTATGAGCGAGTTGCCAATATAATTAACACCATTGGTGTCAATCCTATTCTGCCACGGTGTTAAATTATAAGCGAGTTGCCAAATATAAACACCACTGGTGTTAATCCTTTTCTACCAAGGTGTTTGTTATGAGCGAGTTGCCCAATATAATTAACACCATTGTGTCAATGCTATTCTGCCACGGTGTTTATTATCAGCGAGTTGCCCAATATAAACACCACTGGTGTTATTCCTTTTCTACCAAGGTGTTTGTTATGAGCGAGTTGCCCAATATAATTAACACCATTGGTGTCAATCCTATTCTGCCACGGTGTTAAATTATGAGCGAGTTGCCCAATATAAGCACCACTGGTGTTAATCCTATTCTACCAAGGTGTTTATTATGAGAGAGTTGCCCAATTTAATTAACATCACTATAGCTGGTGCAGTTTTTAACATACCAGATTCTGTGTTGTTTTATGTTTTTTTTTTATGTAGACAAACACATTAACACTTGTCTAAAGTGTAATCAGAATGAACAACATGGCACAAAGTAACCAGTGTAGATGTGACAAATAAAGGCATGCCTTACATTACCAATAACAAAACAAAATATTGGGAACGGTAGTAGCAATGCCCCTCCACTCAATAATTATCATCGCCGTCATTTAGACCAGTAATATAATAATGTATGTGTTTTCAAAACAGCTTAAAAACAAACTAATTGCAGGATATTTTTTTGAAAAACCAAAGGGGGTCAGATCAAATCCATGCCAATCTGAGCCTATTTTTGAGTTTCTGTGTACTTTTGATAATTTTTAATAAACAATAAAACACAATATGAAGGGCCGATGTTTCACGTTTCCGTTTCATGTTTCAGTCAACGAGCGTAAAAATAAATGTGTAAAGTTGCCATAAAGATACATGCACAAAGTATTTAGGCCTACCAACCATATTAAGTCCAACCCCAATTAGTATTAAACTATTTTTGTGTCTGAATTTATCATGGAGTGTCGTGGCCGAGCGGTCTAGCGCACCGAACTCAAGTTCTGGTGTTGCCAGCAGTTCTGGTGTTGCCAGGTGTGGGTTCGAGCCCCGGTCGTGACACCGTGTCCTTGAGCAAGGTACTTAACCATAATTGTTTCGTCCTTCGGATGGGACGTAAAGCCGTAGGTCCCGTGTGTTGTGTAATGCACGTAAAAAAGAATGCGCCTTGAGCACCACTTAGTTGGTGGATACGTGCGCTATATAAGTCCACAGATTATTATTATTATAGAGGAATGACCAGTATCCGCCATAGGGTGCACCCCACCAAATGATAAACTCCCAACCAATGCTAAATACAAAATATTCAAGAATCATTTAAAAAAAATCAGAAATCTTTTAAAACAAAAGACAAAATATTGATTGATGGCTTACCTTTTATTCTCAATTAAATTGAAAAACAAATGTGGATTGTCGTTTGAAATCAAATCAGGACCACTTTTTTGGGCTGCAAAATACTCAAAGTTGGAAGTTAAGGAAAAGAACCCCCAGGCCATGATATTGGGCCATTTTTACACAATCCCTCAGATCATTGTTTTTCAGAAAGATTTGAGGGCATACAAATTATGATAAACACCTCAGCGCATGAATTTGTGACTATTTAGTGGGGTGCGTCAACTGATCTCTGACCAGAGATCAGTGGGCGGTGCCACTGATCTGTGGGCGGTGCACCCATCATGTTTTTTCTCTGCTGGTGTGTCTACCACCTATCTTAAGCCGATGGATTTTAGATAATCTAGCGCCCTCTATGTTTCTACTAATTTTGAACATTTTCTGGCGCGCTGCATGCAAATTGCAAGTAGTATCAACATCAACTTTAATAACAACATGATACGAATCACCTGCTTTTATTCGATGGTATTTAGTTGTTTATTTTACATGAAAAACATACATATTTTGGAGTCCGTTGTGTCCGTTATTTAATGTAACGATGTGTGGATCAAATTAATTTATTGTATTTCTATATTTTGAAGGTGAGTACGTAACGTTAGACTACATTTACCGCACTTTAGCGGGGCCAGACTGATCGATTAACGATTTGGCGTTATTTATTTGCAGGCATCAAAAAAATAAATTCAAGGACGACTTTTACTTTTAGTTTTAGTTCAAGTTAACGTCATGACGTTGCTAACGTTACAACAACGTCAACGAGTAACGTTGTCGTTGTTACTTAGAAATAGCTGACAACAACATGTTAGTTAGAGGAAGCGTTAAAGTGATATATAAATATTTTGTTTGAAGGAGTAATTGTAGAATGCCCCGCGTTTTCGGAGTGACCCCAAAAATTACCTGGCTACACGGTCGAGTTTGCGGAACGCAATCAGTCGGTCGGTCTGTTTGAACTGATGTGATAATTCATGGTGCGGTTTAATGTAGGGGACCAGTCTATCAGCCATCCTGCAGAGGGGATGGTCGGTGAAGTGGTTGTTATGTTTCGCTTGAGGGCAGCAAGAACATTCGTTGTTGCGTTCAAAAGTATGGGGGATTGGAAAATAGTCCAAGTCCAAAGTGTCTGTGGTACAGTGGCTACGCGGCTACTTTGGCTACTGTCATTGATCCATTATGATAATGTGTAAAAGCAGTCTTGCCTGCAAAAGCAATGAGAGGATTGAAAAATAGTCTAAGTCCAAAGTGTATGTGGTACAGTGGCTACGCGGCTACTTTGGCTACATTAACTGTTCTATATGAAACACGTGTAAAAACAGTCTTGCGTGCAAAAGCAATGGGAGGATTGGAAAATAGTCTAAGTCCAAAGTGTCTGTGGTACAGTGGCTACGCGGCTACTTTGGCTACATTAACTGTATGTTCTATATGAAACACGTGTAAAAGCAGTCTTGCGTGTAAAAGCAATGGGAGGATTAGAAAATGGTCTAAGTCCAAAGTGTCTGTAGTAAAGTGGCTACGCGGCTACTTTGGCTACAGTGACTGTTCTATATGAAACACGTGTAAAAGCAGTCTTGCGTGCAAAAGCAATGAGAGGATTGAAAAATAGTCTAAGTCCAAAGTGTATGTGGTACAGTGGCTACGCGGCTACTTTGGCTACATTAACTGTTCTATATGAAACACGTGTAAAAACAGTCTTGCGTGTAAAAGCAATGGGAGGATTGGAAAATAGTCTAAGTCCAAAGTGTCTGTGGTACAGTGGCTACGCGGCTACTTTGGCTACAGGGACTGTTCTATATGAAACACGTGTAAAAGCAGTCTTGCGTGCAACAGCAATGGGAGGATTAGAAAATGGTCTAAGTCCAAAGTGTCTGTGGTACAGTGGCTACGCGGCTACTTTGGCTACAGTGATTGTTCTATATGAAACACGTGTAAAAGCAGTCTTGCGTGCAAAAGCAATGGGAGGATTGGAAAATGTTCTAAGTCCAAAGTGTCTGTAGTAAAGTGGCTACGCGGCTACTTTGGCTACAGTGATTGTTCTATATGAAATACGTGTAAAAACAGTCTTGCGTGCAAAAGCAATGGGAGGATTGGAAAATGGTCTAAGTCCAAAGTGTCTGTAGTAAAGTGGCTACGCGGCTACTTTGGCTACAGCGACTGTTAAATATGAAACACGTGTAAAAGCAGGCTTGCGTGCAAAAGCAATGGGAGGATTGGAATAATAGTGCAAGTCCAAAGTGTCTGTGGTACAGTGGGTACGCGGCTACTGTAGGTACAGTGATATGCCCATTTGAAACGTGTGTAGAAGCAGTTTGCTTGTAAAGGAATGGGAGGTTGTAATAATAATTTATAAGTTGTTATGGGCCATGACGACATGAAGTAATTTTAAACAAAGAAATTTACAGTTTTAGAAGAGGATGTAATTATGTTGTAAAGAAAGCAATTTATTACAGCATTTTAATAAACATAAAACAATATTAATTTAATGGTTGCGTTGCATTGTAACAATAGAGTAGAAGGTCAGTGGGTATTTGGAGGAATAGAGGAAGAGTCGCGAGGATGTTTCATTGTAGCAGTTGAGAAGCGAGATGAGGCCACGTTGCTACCTTTAATTAAACAATGGATTGCACCAGGTACCACCATTGTGTCAGATTGCTGGAAAGCTTACTGCAATCTGGAGAAACATGGATACAAACACGAGACAGTGAACCATTCAAAGGAGTTTGTCAATGATGAGGGTGGTCACACCAACAAGATTGAAGGTCACTGGCGGCAAATGAAAGTTAGTCTTCCAACTCACGGAAGACGAAAGCACCACTACTCATCATACTTGGCCGAATTTTTGTATAGGTACACCAACAAGGACAAAGACATTTTCATGCAATTTGTAAACGATGTTGCCAAGGTCTATGATCCACGCAAATGACCACATTCTGTAAAGATGTAACAGAGCATGGAGGAAGGAATGAGCAGAGTAAACCTAGAATAATGTGTTATTTAATTTATTGTACTTCACTAATGTATTATTGTGATGTACCCCGGCCATGGAGAAATGGACTAAGGGTGGGTGGTGCGAGCGTGGGTAAAACTATTCCAAGTAAATGTATAACTATGTTTATTTCTAAATGTATTTGTTAGGTATGATACATCATATGTTTTGAACATTTTGTAAAAATCACATCAACATGACATGTGAAATGACATCATCAATTTGCTTTGTTCGCATAAGTCATAATACATATTGCTTCGTTCTCATAAGTCATGAAACATATTGCTTCGTTCTCATAAGTCATGATACATATTGCTTCGTTCTCATAAGTAATGATACATATTGTATAACTATGTATAAGTACAACAAGTATGATTTGAAACTTTGCATGGTGAGAATACGATGAGAACAAAGCAATATGTATCATTACTTATGAGAACGAAGCAATATGTATCATGACTTATGAGAACGAAGCAATATGTTTCATGACTTATGAGAACGAAGCAATATGTATTATGACTTATGAGAACGAAGCAATATGTATGATGACTTATGCGAACAAAGCAAATTGATGATGTCATTTCACATGTCATGTTGATGTGATTTTTACAAAATGTTCAAAACATATGATGTATCATACCTAACAAATACATTTAGAAATAAACAAGTCAATTTTGAAAGAAAAGGGAAAATTTCCCAAATTAAACTGTGCTTCTTAAATTTTGCATAGTCATGGCACAACCTTACTAATGGATACGCAACCTAAATTGATGATGTCATTTCACATGTCATGTTGATGTGATTTTTACAAAATGTTCAAATAAAGTAAACTATTTTGGTTGTTTTCCTAAACACTTTGATGTTTGTTTTCAGGTGTTATTACGTAAATAAATTAAGACAATGTAACTTTGCCTCAAATTATAAAGTAGTATTTAAATAGTCAGGAGCATCACTTTATTGAAATTTTCATCATATTCAAATAACCAGAGCTTTCATAAAACATTTGATTTCACAAGAATTTTCATGACATGATATGATTTGATTTGATGTGATCTACATGTATAGTGTGATCTATAGTGTTCGACCACGTCCTAATGGTCGAGAGGAAACGAATCCGCTTAGTAATAGTTAGGTTATGAGTTGGACGGCGTGGTTTTAGAATTGGTCTTTTCATCCCCAAAAAGAACAATTTTTTTTGTATTATGATAAATTGACTCCTACAATATTGAAATAGATAGAATGACCTGTTCTTTTCTGATTGTGTGCTCTCGAGTGAATAAATTTGTGGCTCTCAAATCAATAAATTGCGAAGTCCCCAAAAAAATTGCGAAGTCCCAAAAAACAGTCACTGCGCATGTTCAGTGACATTGACCTCCGGCTTGGTTGCGTCATGCTCTATTTGTAACCGTGGGTAATACCCACCGCTGTTCAAAATGCTCTGCAGATAAGTCATCATACATATTGCTTCGTTCTCATAAGTCATAATACATATTGCTTCGTTCTCATAAGTCATGAAACATATTGCTTCGTTCTCATAAGTCATGATACATATTGCTTCGGCCATCTTGATTGTGTTAAACAAGTAAATTTTGAAAGAAAAGGGAAAATTCCCAAAATTAAACTGTGCTTCTTAAATTTTGCTTAGTCATGACACAACCTTACTAAATGTATACGCAACCTAAATTGATGATGTCATTTCACATGTCATGTTGATGTGATTTTTACAAAATGTTCAAATAAAGTAAACCATTTTGGTTGTTTCCCTAAACACTTTGATGTTTGTTTTCAGGTGTTATTACGTAAATAAATTAAGACAATGTAACTTTGCCTCAAATTATAAAGTAGTATTTAAATAGTCAGGAGAAAGAAAAGGGAAAATTCCCAAAATTAAACTGTGCATCTTAAATTTTGCATAGTCATGGCACAACCTTACTAAATGTATACGCAACCTAAATTGATGATGTCATTACACATGTCATGTTGATGTGATTTTTACAAAATGTTCAAATAAAGTAAACCATTTTGATTGTTTTCCTGAACACTTTGATGTTTGTTTTCAGGTGTTATTACGTAAATAAATTAAGACAATGTAACTTTGCCTCAAATTATAAAGTAGTATTTAAATAGTCCCCTGCGGCTTTAGCGTTGTTAAACAAAAGATTTCTGGGGAACCCGTTACGGTTTTTGGGATGACATCATTGTGTATGCGTGTGCATACACACACGGATTAGATTGTGGGCGTTTTCATTGTAAGGGGGGTTAAATCATTTTTAAATAACGTTAGTTTTCAGGTGTTATTACGTAAATAAATTAAGACAATGTAACTTTGCCTCAAATTATAAAGTAGTATTTAAATAGTCAGGAGAAAGAAAAGGGAAAATTCCCCAAATTAAACTGTGCATCTTAAATTTTGCATAGTCATGGCACAACCTTACTAAATGTATACGCAACCTAAATTGATGATGTCATTACACATGTCATGTTGATGTGATTTTTACAAAATGTTCAAATAAAGTAAACCATTTTGATTGTTTTCCTGAACACTTTGATGTTTGTTTTCAGGTGTTATTACGTAAATAAATTAAGACAATGTAACTTTGCCTCAAATTATAAAGTAGTATTTAAATAGTCCCCTGCGGCTTTAGCGTTGTTAAACAAAAGATTTCTGGGGAACCCGTTACGGTTTTTGGGATGACATCATTGTGTATGCGTGTGCATACACACACGGATTAGATTGTGGGCGTTTTCATTGTAAGGGGGGTTAAATCATTTTTAAATAACGTTAGAATATAAAAAAAACGGGGAATGATTTGAATTTATAAGCCAATATGAACCAATATTTAATACATTATTCTGTTCACTCTTCCATTTTAAATTAAATTAAGGATTGTTGTCCTTTCTATGCACTCCAAATCCATTATTTAAACAGCGAAGATGTAATCAATAGCAATATTTCACCTTTTTTGAATTGCTGCCCAGAGGCCGTTACTTGGGTTTGCTCAGGTATAATCACCATGAAACTGTTCTTCGTGTCTTATTCTACCTCCATGGTTTAACTACCCTCCTATGCTTGATTTTTCAAGAAAAAAATTCATGAAAGACGTACAATAACGTCAAAAATGGACCAATAATTAGCTTCTCTCGATCTGTAAAATTTAACGGAATATGCTCAATATTTGATGCACATTGAAGATGTTTTTACACTTCGGGTTTCGATGAATTCACCCAGAAACGTGTCATGTTGTAAAGCCATGACTGTAGATTGATGTGATCTTTGTTCATTGAGGTCATTTGGCATTTAGTATTTAAATAGTCCCCTGCGGCTTTAGCGTTGTTAAACAAAAGATTTCTGGGGAACCCGTTACGGTTTTTGGGATGACATCATTGTGTATAGCGTGTGCATACACACACGGATTAGATTGTGGACGTTTTCATTGTAAGGGGGGTTAAATAATTTTTAAATAACGTTAGAATATTAAAAAAACGGGGAATGATTTGAATTTATAAGCCAATATGAACCAATATTTAATACATTATTCTGTTCACTCTTCCATTTTAAATTAAATTAAGGATTTTTTTCCTTTCTATGCACTCCAAATCCATTATTTAAACAGCGAAGATGTAATCAATAGCAATATTTCACCTTTTTTGAATTGCTGCCCAGAGGCCGTTACTTGGGTTTGCTCAGGTATAATCACCATGAAACTGTTCTTCGTGAGTTTAACTACCTCCCTATGCTTGATTTTTCAAGAAGAAAAAAATTCATGAAAGACGTACAATAACGTCAAAAATGGACCAATAATTAGCTTCTCTCGATCTGTAAAATTTAACGGAATATGCTCAATATTTGATGCACATTGAAGATGCTTTTTACACTTCGGGTTTCGATGAATTCACCCAGAAACGTGTCATGTTGTAAAGCCATGACTGTAGATTGATGTGTGATCTTTGTTCATTGAGGTCATTTTGGCATTTAGTATTTAAATAGTCCCCTGCGGCTTTAGCGTTGTTAAACAAAAGATTTCTGGGGAACCCGTTACGGTTTTGGATGACATCATTAGGTATAGCGTGCATACACACACGGATTAGATTGTGGACGTTTTCATTGTAAGGGGGGTTAAATAATTTTTAAATAACGTTAGAATATAAAAAAAACGGGGAATGATTTGAATTTATAAGCCAATATGAACCAATATTTAATACATTATTCTGTTCACTCTTCCATTTTAGTCGACTTGCCAAATTTCAAAAGACGCGACCTTGTTTAAAGATGGTGAAACAACACCAATAGAGGGCGCTATACAGAGCAGAAAAATGCCTGACCGCGACTTTTTTTTCCCGTACCACACGCTGGCGGCCATGGAGTAAACAGTAAAGGGATAGGAAGAACTCTCTATCCCTTAACTGTTGACTCCATAGCCAGCGTGATCTCGCCCCGGCCATGGTCCCCTGTCGAATCCCTGTCGAATCCGTGGCAAAACAGGCCTTGTAGTTTTCTATGGTTTAGCAGTGAAAAAAATCAACGCACTGAACGGACCCCAATGTTCTTACACGACCTCGAAGTGTGACGTGTGAATACACAACGCAACGCCTATGGGTCGTTCATCGTTCGAGAGGCTGGCTGTGAACAAGTAGCGCAGCAGTAGTACAGTACAGCGCAGCAGTACAGTACACAAAGCCGATCAAGCGTGACGTAGTATTTGTAGCAGTAGCCGTGGCTACAAAAGGACTGTGTGAGTTGCGGGGTATTAGACAATTGTGCCTGTTTGAATTTATAAAAGACTTTACCATGAAAAAATGCATTATTATTAAGCTTGGGTAGAAATGTCATATCCGACTGCCACTTTTTCTCATTCAGTAGAATTTATAGTAATTAGTAATGGAGGATTTTCCTTCCTCCATGATTAGTATAACTGTTGAGCGCAATCTAGGGATTTGTGCAATCTGCAGGTTTCCAGCCTCGTTTTCGCCGACCTAGATTGCGCGCTGTATCTTGAGATTGTCCCCGACTTTTAACCCGTGAAAATTATGGACTTCGGCACGGCAACTTGTACATCACATGTACACTGCACTGCAGCCAGAATGAGTTATTGATGGTTGCGTACAAACCAGTTCACTCACTTTTAAATGTAAAGTGTTTCAATCAAAGTTGTACATTAGAACTCCCAAAATCAGGCAGTGTTTTTAAAAATTTAC